>PVJI01002218.1:0-151834 GCA_004026765.1 Micronycteris hirsuta | reverse complement strand
CAGATGTGGGACAACAGGGAAAGAGGTGGCGGGGAGCTGGAGTCAGACTTTTGATTACCCCGATACAAAATGTTTTACAAACTTCTAATTTTGGCATGAAAGCTCACATTGTATCATTAAGTATTGTCAGGTGTTTTCCAAGAAGTGTCAGTGTCACTTTGTTTGCTTTTGACAAAGTGTCTACTAGATACACAAGTCTAAATAACCATAGTTTGGTTAGTTATTCTGTCTAGTAAAAATGGTGCTCCATAGAAAAAGTAGCGAGTGCGGCTTGCAACTCTGTCTGTCACACAAATGCTTGTCCTAAAGGTGACTCCTGTACTTGGGGAGGTGGCAGAGCACTTTCTGCTTACTTCCCCTTCCCTCACACAGTCTATTAAAAAAAGATGTTTACCCAGTTTAATAAAAGTAATCCTGTTACTAGTCCATCATGGAAATTTATGGAGAAACTGGCATTTTCTTCTGCCATGAATGCACGGCTATGAAGAACACGATGCCTCCTGGTCCAGCTCAGCAGCGCGGCCTTGACTGATGGGTAAGCACCGGCAGTTTTGGCCCTTGTTGCCTCTGCACTGTCAGTGAAAATGCCAGCTCAGTGAAAAGATCAAGTAATCTGTTAGTATTATTATGAAGATAGTTTTGGCCTCACAGTCCTCCTGAAAGTATCTCAGGGATTGCACTGGGCCCTTTCAGATATTTGCATTCCACACTTCATATCTATTTGACCTGGTAGAGAGAGGACCACAGAGCTTACCAAGGTCATCCTAGATCTCCATTAACTGCCTGGCTGAATTTAGTAAATTGCTTTCTCTCATTGGTCTTTGTTCTATTGATTTGTATAATAAGTTTTTAGTAGTAAGTGATCTCTAACATCCCTTTAGCTCCAAAAGTTTGAAGATCTCTGTCAATTCCCAAATCACCTATTTTTGGTTTGACCATTTTTACATCTAATTCTGCTGTTTCCTGTAAGGCATGGGAAGCTATGTGTTATAAATGTCGTGCGATGGATGTTTAAATTTTCCATTAAGACCATTCATCAAATACAAGTTGTATTAATATAGCAACTAAAATAGAACAAATACTAATTTTAATGCTTTGGGACAGGGCATTGTGATGGGCTAATGGAGAGCATAGTACATGGACACGAACTTTCATATGAGATAAAACGGGTGTGTTGTGATGAGAGTGGCCGAAGTGAAGTAAAATGGGGGTGGGGTGGGAGGGAGGGTTCACCAGACGAGATTGCTTTAACATGTCGAAAATCAAGCATCACTTGATGGAAGCAGCAGCCTTTTCACTGATACTTGAAGAATCTGTGTTTTGGGGTTTTCATTTATTTCCAAAAATGAGATTTCCTAGAGTTAGGACTAATGCACAGTGTGACAAAAACTAGCAAGGGTATGAAACTGGAAATGTAAGTTAAGGCTGAATCATGAAAGGGACCCAGGGTCGGATGTAGGCATTTGAAATGTATTTAAATTAGTAGGCATGAACTCTGTCTTTACGTCAGCATCACCTGGGGAACATTTAAAAACATAGCTGTGTTGGGAGCCATCCTCAGACATTTATTTAATGGTCTGCATTGGAGCCCAGGCATCTGCATTGTTTTAAACCCCCCAGATAACTGTAACATGCAGCCACAGTGTGGACCGATCATGGGGCTTATGGTGGGGCCCTGTAAGGGGTGAGGCTGGTGAAGGATATGACTATGATAGTCTTAAATTCAGTTGGAGAGATACGTACTTTTGACAATTGATATATGAATTGGATTGGAGAGATCCTTTCATTTAAAGGGTGTCCTTTATAGTGGAAGTCAGCCCTGGTTGCTAGCCAAGTATCATAAGGAAGAAAGAGTCTACTCTGCGTAACTGAGAGGAAAACCAGAGCGAAGACTGGCTGTGCTTGGAGGACAAGATGGGAGTGACTTCGATGGTACTAGAGGTGAGGAGAGGGCCCTTGAGAGAGGAGATACATCTAATGGGTTTATGTATGAGTCAAGCAAAATGTGGTTACTATACATTACTCTTCCTCAGAAGCTCATAAATCTTCAGCAAAATATCTAAGAAATGAAAAATGCCAGCTGTGGTAGTCACGTTGGCGAACTTCCACTAAGATGGCTGAGTGGCAGTATCAATGAGACAACTAATCATAACTGCGATGGCCAGGCTCAATGTCCAAACTTACGTTACACTGGGTTTAATGGCATGGCCCAGGAATCTGTAACCAGTTCTCCATGTCGAAGGTCATAATTTGGAAAAGATTTATACAGAGGATATATAAGAAGGTGGGGAGGCTTGAAGGCAGGGAAGTAAAAAAACAGTTAGAACTGAGAAGTTCTCATAAAAGAAAGGAAAAGAAGATTTGTTAGCTTTAGGTAATAATAGCAAGTATGTAGAGGATAAGATAGCTAAAATAACTACAAGTTATAGGAAAGTAATGAACATATCCATGTTTGTAGGCCTGGCCAAAGACATAACAAAACATCCTCCCTCCTTACCCCATTCTATTTCTGCTGTCTCCTGGGACAGATAGCTCTGGGTCTCATGGAATTATGAATCAGAGCATTCTGACATATGCAGCTAATAGAACATGAATTAACTTTGAAATAAGGAGCTCTGTTTTGAGTGCCCATGATTTCATTCTTTATTCCAGGAAGATTAGCCTCTCCTAATATAGAAGAGATGTGAAAATTTCACACAAGTTTCACTGGCTCTCTCACAATGGCTCTGCAACTCATTTCACCTTTCTTTCTGCCAATTCTATTCTCTCTACCCAGAAGCCAGATCACAAAAAAAATGATTCCCAACCAGCTTGATTCCTGAATTATTGAGACTATTAACCATGGTGTCTTCAAATGAAGAGTTCTCATTTTATGGTGTGTATACCTCCTGCAATTAAACAAAAGTGTGTGTGTGTGTGTGTGTGTGTGTTCAAATTCCCCTTCCCCTCCAGGGAGAGAATTCATGAGATTTTCAAAAAGGCCATAAACCTGTACATTCTAAAGTGCCTCTGGTTTGTAAGAAGGAACACTACTTAAATTCAACTACTGGCTCTGACTGGTACATGTATGTGATCTAGGATGAGGCTACCATTCCAAGTTTCATTTTATTTCCACTCAATTCGGGAATATGAATTCAAACTAGCCAATGTGTTTAAACATGCTAAGCAGAAAGCCATAGAATTCAGAGAATTTCTGTATCCCAATCTAATGTACACAGAGACCGGCACAGTATAGGACACATTCTGTTTGGGAGAAAAATCCATGAACAGCAGGAATTTAGGTACATTAATGATCATTGTAACTAAAGTATTTTCATTCCCCATCAAAATTACCACAAGTGTAAGACTAATGACATTGATCAAATGAGTATTGTTTATTGAGTGTTTATCATGTAAATGCTGTGTTGCATTTAAGCCTCATAATCCTATTAAATAAATGTACTTATATCCACAATACGCATGAGAAACAAAATCTGAGAGAGGTTGGGTGAGCGAACCAACGTTAGAATTAGTGCCAGAGCCAGGGTCAGGAATTTGGGGGAAAGAAAAGAAGCTTGCATGGAATCTGCTCTCACTTATTTAAAATGGCAGCCAAAAGGAAGAGTAGTTGCTTTTTATTCTTTGTGACTCCAAAGACAAGCAGCTCACCAATCAGGAGGAGGCACACTAAGCGGCCCAGAATGCCCAGTCATCAGAAATAGTCCAGCCATGGACAATGGTGGGGGGGCGTTAACTGTGGGCATGCGGGGGATGGAGTAGGGGAGAGCAATGGGGAAAAAGGTGGGACAATTGTAACTGAACAATAATAAAAAAAGTTATAACACAGAAGTAATTAGAATAAAAAAATTTGAAAGAATTTTCAGCAAATCTGCTTACCACCCACTAAACAGAATATTGGTTGATTCTTTTGGATATCAAGTAAACAGATAAATTCAAATAAAAAAGTAAAAGAAATAGTCAAGCCACTTGTCCAGAACGTTATAGACAAGACTCCTGATTTGGATAAGGGATTAGGATAGTCAATTTTAGGGGTCTCTTTTCAAAGTCAGAGCCTATGTTTGTATGATAAAAATGGTCTGTGTGCTCAGTGATCACTTTAAACTCAAGTGAGGAAGTGGATTAACCCAGTCATTGGTTCTTTCAACTCAGATTTGAGTTTGTCTTAAACCAAACCATAGGCTGACTCTGTTTCAGCCCCTTCCTGTGATACATCATTGTTGCAATGCCTGCTGCGGAACTCAGACACAGATGATGCTAGCAAATGCTCTGAGACCCCTGAGGTGCTCACCTGAAAGGTGGTTTTGCTGCTGACATTTTTACATCTATGAATAAATCTGGCCCGTAAAGCTGTGAATTTACAGATGGCATGACACTTTCTCAAACAGGAGGCTAGGAGCGTCAAATAAGACAACGCATCTAAAAGTGCTGGACACAGTGTCTGGCACATGGCAAGTTTCCAATAAGTTAAATCCAGTCCCGTTCTGGAAGGCACAGAGTTGTGCTACCCTGGTCCCTTTTAAAGGAAAGGCAGGCCACCCAGGTACTCTCAGAAGGGAACCTCGAACTGTCAGCCACTCAAGGTCCACATCAGCTGTGCAAAGCTGCCTTATGGAGCTTGCACCCAGCTCGGGACTGTAGATATGCAAACCCTGAGAGAGGTGAATATAAAGCCTCAGCCATTTGGCCTCATGTGGGACATTCTGACAAGTTCCTCTGTGGACCAGCGGAGTCTTGGTGATACCTGCATGGTTGTAAAATTTCTCCTCTCCATCAATCCCACACCTTTCCTCTTTCTTTCACATGTATTGATTCCTAAAAATCCCCCTGCAATCTAAACTCCATCTCAGTGTCTACTCCTAGAAAATCCAAGCTGCAACATGCAACCACATCCCACAAACCCATATGCAAATTGAAAAGATTCATATTCCAGCTTCCTAGAATCTGATACATGAGCTCAGCTCAGATATTTCTCTAGCTTTTAGTTAACCTTTTTTTTTTTAGCAAGGTGATTTGGGCCAGTTAACCTCTAAAGGTACTTCCAATGCTGACCTTGGACAAGCTTTTATTTCCTCGATTCAAATTCTCATCATGCCCACTAGGAAGCCTCCTTTGTGTCTTATTTTCTTCTCTGTATTCCTAAAGGATCATGTGTTCACAGCAGAAACGCCTTCCACCGCACTGTCATTTAGCGTTAATGCATCTGTCTCTCCTACTTGATGGATGCCTTTGGATCAAAGACGCCGTCTTTCACCTTTAAAGTCCTGCAGCACCTACTGCCTGTCTGGAGCCTTAAAGGCATTCGTAAAATGGGTGTTCAGTATATAAACTCATTCAAACACTCTCTGAGTTACTCTGACTGAGGGATATGTAATAAATGGCATTCTGTAACCCTCATTTCACTTGTCATCTGCAGTTGGTAAACCGTATCCCACTTATTGAAGATCAGTTGGTTTTCAAATGAATTGCTGCAGGACATAAACATGTCTACATAACTGGCCCAATAAATTATGAATAGTCAGGAGGTGCGAGACCACAAAACATCTTTCTTTTCCAGTCAAGCATGTCTATTTTAAAAACTGAAATTAACATTACTTTGTGTTAATTTATTTCATTCCCTTGTAAGAAAGCAGGGATGAGAGCTGTGAAAAGACAGAAGGTTAGGAGGTAGCTGGCAATGGACAGACCAAACGGTGGTAGGAAAATTTGAGAAGGGAAAGGAAATTATATGTGTCAAATGCCTAATACATGCTAGGCACTGTTTGAAGCCCTTAGCATATATTTAATTTAGTAATTATATTTAACAGACAAGAAAGCTAAGACTAATGATTTGTCATGCGTCCTATAAGAGTGGGCACAAAGATGGATATAAAAGCTCAGGCACTTTATCTCTGATGTGAGGATCTATTGCAACAAATAAATGGGTATAGAACCCTGAGAGGTATTCAGCATATTAAATTACCAAGGATAGATTGCAGAGATTGTTCAAAAGGTAAGAAAGGGTAAAGAGGAGAGAGAGAGAGATACACAGATACAGAGAAAGAGAGAGACAGACAGAGAATTTACGTAATAGTATGATCAAATAATACTGATCTCACTTATAGGCAGAATCTTTTTTTTAAAGTAGAGTTCATAGTAATAGAGAGTAGAACAGGAGCCTGCAGCATGGGGGTAAAAGGGAGATATTGATCAGAGGGTACAAACTTTTAGTTACGAAATGAATAAACTCTGGAGATCTAACGTACAGCCATGGTGACTATAGTTAATAATAATGAATACTTGAAATTTGCTAAGAGTAAATCTCAAATGTTCACCACAAAAAATAATGATAGCTATAAGGGGTGATGGACATGTTAGTTTGATTGTGGTAATCATTTCATAATATATATATATATCAAAATATCATGTTATACATCTTAAATATATAAATCCTTTATTTGTCAAAATAACTGAATAATTTTAATGTACATGTTGAACAGAACACATTGGCCTAACCAGGACATGTATAATATCACAGCATTTATAGAGAACTTCCAGTATCATGCTGTGGAGACAAGACGTTGAGTGCATTGAAAAACTAGCTACTCAGGACAAAAGGCAGGAGTGTCGCATCCATGGCACAGCAAGTTCAGAGTCAGGAGCCTGTTTTAAGTAGCCCAATTAAGGCTGACTAGAAAGAAGACATCCCCTCATTTCTAATTAATGTGGTGATGAATGTGAATAACGTCTTGTTTCCATATCCTTCCTCTGATCTTTACTTTCAGGCTCTCCCTGTCTAACTCGTTCTCCACAGTTATCACAGGGGTCTCCCGAGAATATAGATCACACTTCACAGGTCAGTGCTTCAGTGACTCCTTAGCACCCCAAGGATAATGGACCTTGCTCTGCACAGCCATGAGTTCTTCACATGTGCAATTACTCATTGAATTACTACTCATCTCCCATAAGGGAAGAGGAAAAGAAAACCCAGGTTTTTCTGAAATCAGCCCTGCAGCCAGACAGGATGTCCCATGTCAAGGAGTTGGGTGTACATTGGCCTGAAAATGGTCCACATTTTTCAGTTGACTTTCAAATATGAATTGCCACATAGACACAGAATTTACCTATAACTATATCCAGCTGTGTACCATGAGTGTTCAGAGAGAATACAGAAGATGATATATTCACAAAATCAGAAATGAGCTCCCTAAAAAACACTATTCATTTCAAACAAGGGTTCTTTGCAGGAGGAAAGCCTTTTAGTTAGAAAATTAGGACTCAGAAATGAAAGGCTGCTTTAAAACTAGAAGCTGTTCTGGTGGAAAACCATAGGAAAGTCCTTCCTATCTGTGAAGATTGCACGTCTGAGTGTGCAGTAGAGATACAGAGGTACGATTTCCTTTGCAGAGAAGGAATGCAGTTTTGTGACGTTTCTGAAATTCTAAACCCAAACAGGGTCAGTGGAATCATTAGAGTCTAAACACATAGGTCAAGGTATGCTTTATGAACACTAAAGCTGAAAGAATCGTTTTTAAGGACGAACACAGGTTTCCCTCCTGGCCACCCTGTATCCGGCCTTTCTTAAAGGGTCTCTCTTGGAAAATAAAGTCAGTGATTTTTTTTTTTCAATAGACCCACAAAGCAGGAACAGATGTGACACCAGTAACCTCTACTTTGTGCATACCTAAGAGAAAAACGACACGGACTAAAAGCAGGGGATCTGGCTCCAGGCCAGAGAGAAGGACAATTGGAGTTTAGCCTCTAATGACATGGTTCACCTCAGCTCACTCCTTTGTGCTTGCGTAGGAAGTGCAGGTGGGGAAGAGGGCTGTGTCTGCTCATTGGAAGCACAAATGAAGGATTTGCGGAAGGCTTCCATTTTCATCAGCTCTCTGTCCTCTCTTTTCCCCACATCAGAATACCGCTGCTGTTCCGGCTGACCATCTCTTCACGCATGGAGGACGTGATAAACATATGCTTGGGGCCTGGGTGCCAGAATCTAACACCATGCGTCAGAATTCTCACTCTGCCACCTACTAACTACATAATTTCTAAATGATTATTTATGCTCTCCGTAACTCCCTGTTACATACACAATGATAATAACATCATCTATAGTACTTAGTTTTGAGAATTTGGTACAGTCCCTAAGGAGAACTTAGAACAACACACACACATGCACAGCAAGTGTTTGATAAACACTATTTGTTATAAGCATTAGGAGTCACTTTCCATCGTGTTTTATATTGACATGAGTCTGTTTCTTATTTTCCTCACTGGAAAGCAAGACACTCAAGTGCAGAAAACAGCTCAGATTCACCCTAATATCATACTACCTCAGCTCAGTTTCAGTGGTGTGCTGGTAAATGTTCAACCACTAGCTCTCCAAAAAGGAAGCTTGGCCTTGCAGTGTTTGCCAGTTTCTGTGGTGTAAATACTCGGACCATGGTGGTTATCAAGCTATCAACAGGACGTCAACTGACTCGCAAAATTCCTGAGATCTGAAATGGTCTGTTGTGAGGCAATACAAGCCAGCTTCAGTACACCCCTGAATACGGGTCAAAACAAAACTGTGAAAAATGAACATGTGAATAAACAAATGAAGAAATTAATGATTCACATCTCAATGGTAAGAGAGCCAGAGCACGCTACAGTTTTTCCCTCCATTTCATTAAGGTATGATTTACAAATAAAAATTACATAATTTAAGGAATACAACATGATGTTTTGGTATATCTATACATTATAATTATTAAAATCAAGGTAATTAACACATAGGTAATTACTTCAGATAGTTACTATTTTTTATAGTATGGTAAGAACACTTAAGACCTACTTCCTTAGCAAATTTCAAGTATACAATGCAGTATTACTAACTCTAGTCACCATGCTGTACATTAGGTTACAAGAATTATTCACCTTATAAGAGGAAGTTAGTACCCTTTGACAAGATGTCCCATTTCCCCCATGCCCGCCCTGGAAACCACCATTCTAATCTCTGCTTATATGAGTATATCATTTTTAAATTCCACATATAAGTGAGATCATACAGTATTTGTATTTCTGCATCTGGCTTATTTACTTAGTGTAATATCCTCCAAGTTCATTCATGTTATCATAAATATTAGGATTTCCTTTTTATGAGTGAGGATATATATTCATATATGAGTAGATGAGGTCTGTCCAGAAACTATCCAGCCACATAATATGAAAAATAGAGACATTATTGAAGAAGATTCAAGAAACACTGTACGCCAGACAATTACACCTCAGTCTCCTTCAAAGTAGGCACCTTGGGTCCTCACACAGTTCTTCCAATCACTATCAGCTACTTCATGATATTTTCCTGAATCTCATTGACAGTCTAAAATCTCTTTCCTTTCAAAGGTGATTTTAGTTTTGGGAAAAGCCAGAAATCACAGGGCGCCAAATCTGGGCTGTAGGGGGGCTGACTCACCTCAGTGATTTGATGTTTTACCATAAAATTCTGCACAAGACATGATGCATGAGTGGGCACATTGTCATGATGAAGCTGCCAATCACCAGTGGCCCGTAGCTGCGACATTCTGAATCATCTGGATAGCTTCCGCAGAGGAATGTTTAGGTTTAATGCAAAATTTGATGCACATTTGTTGCTCTACTCATTCAGCCATTTTGAATGTGACAGCTACACAGTACACATGCTCACTCAATGGCATCTACTGCCCTCACTGACTAGTACAGTGAAGTCGTCATGGTTCACACATGATCTTTCCAGTCCACTCTCCTAGGCTGCCAGGTTACATCGATGTCACACAATCCATTCTTGTTATGTTAACAAAGGCTAGACTTTTTCTGGTCAGACCTCATAAATGATGAGTATGTATATTCAAATATATATGTGAGATAGATATATATATCTCACATTTACTTTATCCATTCATGTAGCAGTGGACACTTCAGTTGTTTCCATATTTTGGCTATTGTGAACATGCTACAGTGAAGGGTGTGCAGATGTTTCTTTGTTACCATCTATTAGGTTTTGCAATAATCCTGCCTATGCTCTTAAAAGAGGTCTCTGACCAATAGGAATATTTACTGCAGACTTCTACAGAACATTGGTACCTTGTGCTGTCACAAGAAAAAGAGAATCTTGATACAAAAACCTTGAGAACAATCATATTTCTTATGGAAATTCATAATGCACATGGTTATATTAAAGACACTGATAAGTCTGCGAACAAAATGCCCATTTCTTTACTGTAATGTAAATGTAAAGAAACATGTCTCAAACATAGTTGACCACCAAAACCGTTCTGGCTTGGCCACTAGTTGCAGCATAAGGAATTCATATTTCTAAAGAATATACACTGGAAAACACTTCCAAAATGACTTTTTTTAATTATATGAGAAAAGTGAATGTCCTCCGTTTTTTTTTTTTTTAAGAATATGTTTTTTTAAAACTTGGAACAAAATAAATCTTGGATATTCATAAAAAAATATATTAATAAAAATAATAGCTACTGTGTGCCAAGGGCTGCCAATATTTAATTCTGCAAAGTAGATAAAATTACTGCACAGTGCAGAGGATAAAATGGAGACTTAGGAGATTTAGTTCATTTATTTGCTGTCACAATGTGGAGCAGAATTCAAGTTCATCTCTTTGTGTCTCTAAAGTCAACATTCTCCTACAGAAGGCATGTGATGTTATAAAATTATGATCATCGGTGTCAGCTTGGCCCTTCATTCTTCAAAGCAAGTTCAATTGTTTTCTTAATTTTCTTTTCCTTTTTTCCACAATAACTACTTCAAAATTTGTACATTCTCTCTGCCACCTCACCTGCAGAAGATTCTTTTATTTTCTTTTAACCAAGTATATGAAAACATTAGATATATATGTCCTCAACTGCTCTTAACCTGACCTGTAGATTTAGTGCTATGTGTATGCACAGTCTCACCTTCTTTCTGTTCACTGAATGAAAGAAGGAAACGAAGGAAGGAAGGAAGGAAGGAAGGAAGGAAGGAAGGAAGGAAGGAAAAGGGTCTCTACATCTGTGCTACATAACCCAATTCTTTCTTGACTTCTCAAATTTCTCCCTTTATCCATATCCCTGTTCCATTCTCTACCTATTCCTCCACACTGGGTTTTTCTAATTGTTTTTAACATGTTTAATTCTCTCCTTACAAACTTTAGAGAACAATCCTTTCTCCTCCCTCTTTCCTCCCCTTTCTCTTCCCATTCTCTCTTCCCAATTCTTCTTAGTCAAGCTTCTTGAAAACCTTACATACAATAGCTATCTACATATCTTCCCTTTTTTCAACCACTTTTCAAACCTCTCCAACTAGGTTTCTCCCAAGACTTCACTGGAACTCTTTCAACAAGATTATCAATGATTTCTTGGTTGCTGAATCTTTGGGCATCTTTCAATTTCTTTAACCAACCATTTCTTTCTTCTTAAAACATGCTATTCCCTTTTATTCAATGACAACGACTTGACTTGTTTTCCTTCCACTTCTCCAGAGACTTTGTCTCAGACTCCCTTAGAGGTTCTCTTTCCTCCACCTGTCTTCTAAATGCTGGTTCTATATCAGGGATGATTCCATGACCATTCTTCACAAGAGTCATGCTTTTCTTGAGTGATCTCATCTACTCTTGTGGATTCAATTACAGCCCTTTATGCTGATTATTCCAGATCTACATAGAGTCTAAAAGAACCCATAGCTTCAAAGCATATCTAATTTCTCACATAAAATTTCAACCTGAGTAACCTGCAAAAATCTTAAAATTAGTTTTAATTTCCTATCTCAATATGCTTCACCAGATGTGTTCCCTTTTGAAAGAAAATTTCAGTCTTCTAAGCCAAATGAGTGAATGAATAGTAGCCCTCCACTTTTCACTCTGTCTTATCTCAAACGTAATCCATCAAGAAGACACTGATTCACATTCAGTACCTAACACTTCTGAATTTATCCATTTCTCTCCAACACACTATGAGCACACTATGAGCCAATCTTTTCCTGCCAGGGTGTCAATAGCAGCCACGACCTAAACTTCCAACCTTTCCTCTTGCCCCTATACAGTCCATTCTATATTCTGGAGCTAGACAGATTTCTAAAATTCAAATCTGATGTTTCCAGTCTTCTTTTTAAAGATACATCAGGGGTTACTTTTGCATTCCAACTATACTTAACATTTCAGAGTTATTCAAAATATGTTGGCCTTTAGCAGAAGCATGTTTATTCCCCACCCCCCCCGGTACTAAACCTCCAGGAAACATACACATATACATACACATGCACACACATGCACACATGTTCAACCCAGTTATTCTGACCAATTCTTAGTTGTGCTCCATGTCCCAGCTAAAAGTCATTTCCCCAGGAAAGGCCCCCTTCCTCCAGGTCCTGTCCAGGTATTCTCGTATGTCCCTGAACTTCCACAAGCACTTCTGTGAAATCATGTGTTTCTTCTGCTATATACTTGAGTTATGTGTTTTTGAAAATGTGCATAAAACCTAAAATGTGTGTATAGAGTAATTCCTATAAGAAATAATAGCAAAGGAATGGATTCCAGGATTTCTGTTGCATTTTACAATTCTGGAGATAATGCATTTATATTTTCTTAGTGTATAGTCATAACAGTCAAATAACCTGTATTAATATAATTTGCATTTTACACATTTGTATTATGTGAATATACTGCAGAAGAATTTCAGTTAAAATGCTAATCTAGTGTATGTGCTTTTTTATGTTTTCTTCTGAATCACCATGAAGGTGATAATACTGTAATTAAAATGTACAAATGTATGAGGATGGAGACAACCAGAGAAAAGAGCACCTGGAAAAGTAGCATTAACACACATTTAGAAGGTAGAAAGCAGATGAATATGTAGTAACTGACCTAATAAGCTAAAATACCCTGAAATCCAAGTGTTTTTCAAAAAGGATCATAATAAAAATCAAACTGATCTGCATCACAGAACCCTGGAAAAGCTCAAAAAATGGGAAGCACTAGGTAGTTTGAAAGGCATGGGGTGAAAAGCCCAGACTAAGGAAGAATCTACGCAAGGAACTAGAACCCCAGACACTCTTCTGTGCCCTGTGCATCCAAGTGACTGTTCCTTCATGACCAGGTGACAGGTGGCAAGAATTTCGTGATGTGGGAATGTAGAATGAGGGAGGCTTTAAAGTGAGAAGGCCACAAAGCAGAGGGTAGTGGTGAGATGCCACTTTGAAGATAAACAAATAAAGTGAATATCTGGATGGTGACAGCACACTCCAAACCCTCCTTAGTCAACTAAACTCCAGACAGAGGATGGGGGGCAGCAGGTGGTATCTTCCCTGAGTATCCTGGATGGCCCAGGAAAATAAACAGAAGGTAACAACTTTTTAAGGATCCCAGTGAAACAATGAGGTCACTATTAGATCCATACAGAGAGATTATCCATCCAATAATCAACAACAGCACCCCCCATCCCTGGCACCAGATTTTTATTCTTCATTCCTTAATATAAGCGGTGGTCACGTATTCCCAGACATTTAAGGACCGGCTGTAGAATGAAAGGCAAAACTAAAAATGTAAAACTATAATCAGAGCTTTATAATAATTGTAAAAGAAATTATTACATCCACAAAACAAGAATACAATGCTATAAAAAGGAATGTTCTCAGAACAAAAATATCATTATTTCACCTCAAAACTATTTTCAAATTGAACTGAAAAATAATGTTGAGAAAGTATCTTAGAAAGTTAAAAAAAAGAGCCCAGCTGGTGTAGCTCAGTGGATTGAGCGCGGGCTGGGAACCAGAGTGTCCCGGTTCGATTCCCAGTCAGGGCACATGCCTGGGTTGCGGGCCAGGTCCCCGTGAGGGCCATGTGAGAGGCAACTATACATTGCTGTTTCTCCTTCCCTTCTCCTCTCTCTAAAAGTAAATAAATAAAATCTTTAAAAAGAAAAAAAAGTAAAAAAAAGATAAATATATTTAAAGAACTGGAGAAGAAAATGGCATAATATTAGAAGATCACTTTGAAATTCCTAGAAATAAAATAACTAGTAGCAATTTTAGGAAGAAGGACCAGGTAGTGGAGGGTAGGAAAGTGTGTGTGTCTGTGGGTGTAACAATTACACAAACACATATCCATGCCATAGTGAAAACTGAGAACACTGAGGGTGCTGGGAAGATGCTAAGAATTTTCAGAGCAGAAGAAAACAGTTCATATACCAAGTACTGAGGGTAACTGGGACATAACACCAGGCACTAGAAGAAAATTGAGCCAGGTCTTTAACATTATAAACAATTTTATCATCTAATTTCTAGACCCTCATTCAAATGTAAAAGTAAAATAAAGATAGGTTGAAATATGCAAAGACTCAAGGCAGGACAATGGTAACTGAACAACAATTTAAAAAAAGAAGTACTTTGAACACTTTGAAAAAAAAATAATATCACTTAGGAAGCTCATGTGTCCTGATAAAAGAAGGAACCACAATATAAACCAGCAAAGGCAGGGATTCAGAAAATACTGACTTTTATACTGAAGAGAGAACAAAAGGAGTCCCCAGGATGGTGATGCAGGGACGGCCCAAGGTAATAGCTATTTGAAAATTCTGGAGAGTAGGTAGTAAATAGTTAAGGTGTAGCCCAAAGATAGTGGTTCCAGGAGAGAGATGGGTAGGGGGAAAGATGGAAAGATACCTTCATAGATGATACATACATAGATAATAAATAGACACATAGATAGACAGAATCTTTTGTTTTTAAGCAAAATAAGTTACACTGTTCTGGTGAATATTTGGAGGCTTAATATAGTCCCCGAACAAATGGATTATTAAGGCAATTTTAAACCCAAAGAGAAGAAAATTTATACAAAGAAAGGAGAGAATTATGCTATATTTCATGCTCAGCTCTGAAAATATTGACAGTCTAATAATGTAAGCACCAAACGTTGATTTAATTAGAAATGCGATAGAACTATCTTGAAAAGTTAAGAGAGAGGAAATGTGCGTGCTCACGTGTCAGTACATGTAATGGACCGTGGAGCAGGTTGTGAGAGAGCAGCCAAATCTTCATCACACACAGCTCAGTCTATGAATAATGTATAAATCTAAGACTAAAACTATATGGTGCAATATTTAGAACAATACTCACAGAAATACTTTGAAAGTGTTGAAATCGTGAGCCTCAGAGAAGCAAGACTCAGTGATAAGAAGGGCTGAAAGATGGTTGTTGTTTTGTTAAAAGTCTTATAATATTGTTTGAATTTTTAAAGTATTTCCACATAAACAATGAAGTAGTGGGATGTGATGGGAACACAAAGGTAGATGTGCATCAAGGGCTTTGTTCTCATCTGGAATTTGGTGCTGAGTTCAATAGATGCTTTTACTTTGTTTAAAAATAAATGAACAAACCAGTAAATAGTCAAGTGTCTGTATTACACCAGTCTCTGGTAAACCTTCATGGGCGAACCAATGTCCACCGTGTTTGAACGAGAGGTACCATGTCAGACACAAGACCACGGCAACCACACGGCGGGAGGAGAGAGGCTGGCTGCCACACCTCACTGATGCACCTTCTCCCACTGCAGAGCCTTGCACAGGGCAGCCTGGGGCTGCATGGGCCTCCCATCCTGGAATTTGCTGATCAAAACACGGAGAAACTTGCATCAACATAGACCTAAACACAAATTGTTTTTACTCTTTCTAATGTACCTAAAACTGGACAGCGCCTACATTTACTTTCTTAATTGCAACCTTCCCTGCTTGTCTGTCAGCTCCATGCAGCTTGAGACCCTGTGTCTCATTCCTTCCTGCATACCCACTGCCATTTGCCTGGCACACTGTGGGAACTAAATAAATAGTAATTAAATGAGTGATTGCACTACAGTTCCTGCTGACATTTTTATGCTTTTGATTAACCTGAGGTTTAGTGTACTAAAAATTGCATAGATTATAGCCAATCCTTATATTTGTTTATTGATCTGCTTCCGTCTAAAATATTATAATTCCAAGACCATAAACTTTAGTGCCAGAGGACTTCAGTTTAAGTCCTGGTTCTGTCCTTTGCTGACATGTCATTTTAAGCAATAGTTCTCTGAGCCTAAGTCCTTTCATCCGTTAAATGATGTTCGTAAGATCTCCCTCATGGTATAAGGAGGGAATAAGCCAACAAATGTATATTTTTATAGACTGTTTTAGAATATGTGAATGCCCGTTGTGTCTGGCTTTGTGATAGATATTTTCTATGCACTGTAGCCATTTTATTCCTGCCCCTTCCCAGTATTTTTCCAAACTGAATGTATAGGTGAGAAATGTGAGCACAGTGCCAATCTTCACGACCTTCTACTACGAATTATTAAGATCGGAATTGCTACCAATGTCTGTATCTATCACATTGAGTCACAAAGCCTCAAATGTGTGAATCAATTACTTTTTTGCCATTTTTCTGATAAATCTAAACAGAGTTCATCAGTTCTATTAAATAGTCACTAAGATATAGAAAAACACCGAATCATCTTTTCTTTTTAAAATATTTTTTTTAAGATTTTATTTATTTATTTTAGAGAGAGGGGGAGGGAGGGAGACAGAGAGGGTGAGAAACAGCAATGTATGGTTGCCTCTCACATGGCCCTCACTGGGGACCCGGCCTGCAACCCAGGCATGTGCCCTGACTGGGAATCGAACCGGGACCCTCTGGTTCTCAGCCCGCGCTCAATCCACTGAGCTACACCAGCCAGGGCTAAAATCGTTTTTTACAAGGGCTTGCTATATAAGTTTACAGATAAAGTTCAATTAGCCTTAACTATCAAAGCAAAAAAAAAAACCTATTATCATTAAATGACAATTATTTCATTAGATCTGTGTATTGATGTATGTGTATCAATGACACCTTGTTTAGATAGTTAACATCTTTGGAATGTGACGAGGTTCAGAGCTCTCTGCTAATTACTTATAAAGACAGCATGATGCAGGGGAACGAGCTAGGCTTTGTGGCAACATGCTCTGAATTCAAATCCTGAGTCATCCACTTAATCTCTTAGAATCTTGGTTTACTTCCATGAAGATGCTTGTGAGGATAAAAAAAAATGTATAGGAAGCAGCAGGTTGGCACACAATTCATGTTAGGAACTGTTTGTTGTTTTTGAGTCAGATTTAACTTTAGAATCCCTACTATTCAGATATCATTCTCTGGTTATGCTTATATCTACATACTAAACTGGATTTGAGGAAAGCGGTTGATACCAGCTGGTTTCCCATAAGGGTTGTGAGTTGCCTGTGCAGGTGTAGAGGGAGTGGGGAGGGTGCAATATCTCCAGAAGGAGAGAATGTCTGGGCTGCATCTGTGTAGCTGTGTCCCACATGATCAGAAAACCATGGAAGCCAGAACTCTGCTAAGTGCTTTACATGTGGAACAAGAACAAACCAAAGACAGACAGCAAACCAAGAGTGTCTGCTTCCTACCCCTAAACCACAACTATGTGCAAAGGAGAGTGATGCCGTCAGATAGAAAGAGCTTTGTTCTTTTGAAAACTTGGATGGCTTTGGACAGGCATGTTTGGTATTAAAACCTGAGAAAAGTGGCAATGCCCTGTATCTCTGGTGCCCAGGACTTTGCAAGACGGAGAGGTTGAGTGGGAAACAGAGAAAGAGGAAACCTCATGATGACAGAGGACTCTGCCCAGCCTTCCAGGGAAGCCCCCAAAAGGCTCCAGTAGAGTCCTCCAAACGTATGTGCACTGGACATAGTGGTTTTGTTGTTAGTGCTTCATAAACTGAAGGACAACATGGTTCCTGCCTCAGTACAGTGAGGGGAAGAGGTGGTAGGTAGAATATCAGATCCCAAGAGAAAGTAAATATATTCCAGGGGCTCATAGAAACCTTGGGCAGGACTTGGACTCCACAAGCCAACTGGGAAGTTTGAAACAACCTGATCCCTGTCCAGTGTGCAGGTGTGTGTGTTTGGCAGTGGACTCTAAACTAACCAACCCAGAGGCAGTATTTTACAGATATGGCTGGAAGATGTTTAAATGACTTGCCCAAGGTCACCCAGCTGAGGACATGCAGGTACTGATATTTGAACCTGTGCCCATCTGTCCCCAGAATCAGAGACCTTAGTTACCATGCCATGTTGTCTTTCTAAGATCATTCTCTGGATTTTCTAGTAGGGGTAAGTTGGGCTGGCTGCATCATAAACCACATCAGAGCTTTTGAATGAAACAGAGAAGAAGACCTGAACTATGCATATTTTGAATCATTAAGTCTAGATGACACCAGGGGAATCTGTGATTTTGAAGATTCCACCCAATGTTTCTAACAGAAATTCAGACTTGGGAATCTAAGCCCAGTTTCTTAGTATAAATGTGGGAAGCCAAAGGCCTCAGCTGGGAAGGGTCTTATGCAAAGACAAACACTGAGAACTTATATTTATTCTATTTATTTATAAGAATATAACCTGTATCTCTAGATACAACATCCAGTGGGAAATATACATGAACACCAACTGAGAGTCCACACAACACAGAACTTAAGAGGATTGTATGACAAAAAAAAAATTTTAATCAGGATCTTTTCTTTGTAAAGAAACTCACTAGAAAGTCTAAGAACACTTCTGTAATTTCTAGGTGCCAATTCTGTAAGGTAAGAATTATTACCCTTATTTTGTGAAAAGGGAACTCGAGACTAAGAGAAGTAAATAATTTGACTAAGACTACAGGGCTAGGAAATGCAAACCAGGATTCAAATCCAGTTCTATTACACTGAAAAAGACGACACATTTGATAAACAACACTCTCTTTTTCAAAGTGCGTATGTATTACATGAGTGGCTCTTAAGGTTGTAAAAACAGGATCATTTTGTGCGTAATAAAAAGAATTCTCTGGCTCTCACTCCCACTCACTGTTGTGCAATCTCCAGGCCCTCCCGGAGTCTCGTCCAGGTACTTCTGGAGGTTGTCCAAGAAGAGTGTGCTGTGTGCGCCTCACCAGCCTCCTCTGCCCTCAGTTTGAAACTAGCCCAGCAAACTGAAAACCCCAGAGATAATGAAAGGCAGCTCTAATGAGACAGGACATAAATAAAATAAAAAAGCAGACCATTCAATAAGCAAGGAGCTGGGACAGAGGGCAGAGGACCCAGCTAGGGAAATGTATGTGAAACCCGCTTGTGAGAAGTTTTAAAGTTAAATGTCTTTTATGTACTGGATCAGAGTGGACACTATACTAGTGTCTGTATAGCTATAATTTGCCAGCTGTTGTCTAAATCTGGACCTTGAGACTCCTTACAGCTATAATAAAATTAAAGTAGCAATGGAATTTCCCTTCCCCTTCCCTATCCTCCTCTCCTCTTTCTTTCCTTCTTCCCTTCCTTTTCCTTTAAAGAGGTATCAGTGTGGCCTGCAGCCACAGACATAGAGTAAGATAGGAATGGGGACACGGAGAAATCATTATACCTGGCTTCCTGGAGGTGCTGATGTGTGTGCAGTGGGGGGAGTGCATGAAGGTGGTGGTGTGCTCAGGGTTTCAGGGGGACAGAAGGTGGACAGAAGATGAAGCCAGCAGGCTTTGGAGATTGCTTGCATTAAATAAATTAATTGAATGACTAAGCAAATGAGTAAATAGTCTGAGAATAATGAGCGCTTGTTGTTTCACTGTTGGAAAAATAATTTACAAATGTAAAAATGAAGAAATCTACAAAGAACCCTGAGGTACTGGAAGGGGAAGGTGTTCCAGTTTATTGCTATAGAACAAGCCATCATAAAATTTAGTTGTGTGAAAAAAGCACTTTTTATGTGTGCATATCCTGTGGGTCAGGAATCTAGACAAACACAAGGGGGCAGAGACTAACCCTGCTTCATAATGTCTGGGGCCTCAGCTGAGAAGACTTGGCAGTGACCTGACCACACAGGACTGGAATCACCTAGCATCCACAAGGTAGGTGAACTTCTTACATGCTGGCCCAGGGCTCCTGTGGAAGTGTGCAAGCGAACCAGGTAGAAGCTGCATAGCCTTTTCTGACCTGGCCTCAGGAGTCATGTAACATCATTTCTGCTGTATTCATCTGCCTACATATGAGTCTCAAGCTTACCCAGATTCAAGAGAAGGAGATCCAAAAGTATCCATTGATTGGAAGAGTGACAACAAATTTGGGGTTTTTTAAAAACAACTATAGGGATTTTCATGTACTGGTATATGTACATACATATGCATATATACATAATTATACAGAAATGTGTGCATATACATTTATACATACATTATATATACATATACCTGCATCTATATTATTTTCTGCCTCTGTCCTTTGGGAGCTCCCACAGCAGTGACAAAGCAGTACCAATGAACCCGCTGAACCCCCAGAGGAACTTGGCTTCTAAACATTGTCTTCCACTAAAAGGAATGATAAGTCTTTGGTGAAAGAGTGTATTCCAAGGCTGAGAATGGAAAGTATAAGATGAGCAGGGGTTATCCCGTTTTGCCATAAAACAAGGAAAAGCTCAAAGAAAAATGAAGCCTCTCAAAAAGGCACAGGAGCCTCTTAGAAGGGGCTCCCGATGACCAAAGATGGCACCGACCATTTAAGCAGCAAAATAAATAGTGTAGTAACATACAGGGTGGGGCAGAAGTAGGTTTACAGTTGTTCATATGGAAAATAATACAATAATTAAGCCATAGTAATACAAGAAAAACTTTCCTTTGCTTACTCACACTGTAAACCTACTGTTTCCAACCCTGTAAAACAACCCATTGAATTAGTTGGCTTTCATGAGTCTATACTGGCAACAAACAAACACAAAAAGCAAACAAACATAAATACACAGAGTGAAGGCATCTTTCTTTTTTGTAGTAAGATGCCAACTAATGAACATAGAATAAGTGACAGAAGTAGAAAAGTCACCAGTTGGCAATCATCATAGTTGGAGTTGATATAGACAGAATTTATCAATGGATACCAAGGCACTTCTGAGTAGAGTTCTGGAAAAACAAGATGTAAGGGTAATCCCTGAACATCTACCCCCAAACACTCATGTGCTACAATGGAAAGACCGTGACCTCACGTGGGAAAATCTGGCAGTTAGCACTGTGACCAGGACATTGAGGTTGACACAGCCAGTGGTGGGATCAGTCACCCTTACATCTCCTGGTGTGAGTCACTGGGAAGAGAACAGTGTAGTGTCTGTGATGTTTCTATCGAGAAAGTACAGCCTATGTTAGGTCATAAGGAAACTTCACCTAGACTTGGGTTGAAGGTTGTCCTGCAAAACAAAAGAATTATGCTCTTAAAAACTGTAAAGAGCATGAAGAACAGAGAAAGGCCAAACAACCGTTCCAGAGAGGACAGCGATGAGATCTACCAACTAAAAGCAACATATTCCTAAATGTGTTCCTTGGCCAGCAGGGCAAGCAGGACTCTGTTGGAACAGTTGGTGAAATTGGCATGGGGTATGTTGCTTGGATGATAATACCATAGCAAGGTTGACATTATGATTTGGAGGTCTCTTTGGTGGTTACGTAAGAGTGTCTTTGCCTGGAAGAAATGCACATTGGAGAATTAAGGAGTTATGATGACATTGTAGCTGCTGTTGCTCTCAAATGCTACAGAAAAAAGCTAATGACAATGAGGATAGGGAGAGAAGAGAGAAGAAAGAACAGAGTAAATGTGGGGAGTCCACGTGTTATGGGTTGAATTATGTGTCCCTGCCCCCTCCTGCAAATTCATATGGTGAAATCCTAACCCCCAGTAACTCAGAGTGTGTCCTTATTTGGAGATGATGTCTTTGCAGAAATAATCACGTTAAAGTGAGGTCATTACTGTGTGCCATAACCCAGTATTGACTGCTGTCCTCATAAGAGGAACTGTTGACACAGAGACACATATAGCAGAAAGACAATGTGAAGAGACATAAGGAGAAGACTTCCATCTGCATGTCAAGGAGAGAGGCCAGTCCTGCCCACACCTTCATTTCAGACTTCATGTTTGATTTCAGTCTCCAGGACAGTGAGACAACACCTTTCTCTTGTTTAAATTGTCTGGTCTGTGATAGTTTGTTACAGCATCCCTAGCAAACTAATACATCGTGTGGAAGGACACAGTTCTTCATATCATTCTTGCAACTTTTCTGTAAGTTTAAAATTGTTGTAAAACAGATCTTTTTTAAAATACCAATAATTATGTTACATGTAATTATCTAGTAACATTTCACATCTGCTATCTCCTTTGATGTTCACTAGACCCCAGAAACATAGGTGAGGCAGGGAATTATCAATCGATTCATTTCAAAATCCAGTGGTCTCTGTCTGAGTACATTGCAAAAGGATCTTTGTAGTGCTAACTGATGGAGCAAAGTTGAGCTTAAAGAGATGTCCTTGGAACATTTAGTGTTGGCAGTGAGACAAGCTGAGGGTTCATGCCTGTTAATATTTTAACAAAGTTATAAGAAGAAGAAAATCAAGACAGCCTCCTTTAGAGTATAGATTTACAGATTTCCCTAAACCCTGTTTTCTTAAAGAAAAGGCATGGAGCAATGATAGAAGAGTAACGAAGAGAGAGGAGAGGCAAAGAGAAGTGGGAGCTGAAGAGGGCTGGAGGAGAGCACAGTGCTGATCTCTGGCTGCGTTCGGTCTCCACCTGAAAGCTGATGAGCAGGCAGATGGGAGGCGAGGGAAGCCTCCTCACCTCCCAGGCAGAGAGGTTCCCTTCCTGCTCGCTCCTTCAGCTTATTCATAAAACCTCCAGCATCCACTACCATGTGGCTATTGTTAATTAATTGTATTTGCCTCTTCTCTACCAGAGCCTGAGGTCTTCCAGGCTCTTCTGTTCCTTAGTTATAGAATCTTGGGTAAAGACATCACCATAATCCTATAAAAGCACAGTCAGATGAAGTGATTTCTGAGCTCAAAACCCACTGGTGTCTCTCAGTCTCACTCAGAATGAAACCCACAGTCATTCCCCAACCGCATAGCCCTATGTGATAGGGTATCATGCCTACCCTATCACCTCACTGCAGCCTCTGGAGCCTTTTCAGTGTGCCTCAAACTCACCAAGCTGAGCTCCAGCATCAGGGCCATGCACTTGCTCTGCCCCCACCTCAAATGTGCATCCTTCAGATGTCCACAAGGCTGGTCCCCTTACTTCCTCTGGTCCTTACAAAAAGTCACCTGAACAGCCAACCCTTTCTAAAATTTAAATACTACCCCAAAGCATTCCACGCCTCTTTCCACCCTCAATTATTGTCACTAAGTAACATACTATGGTTTTTAGTATTTGCATTTCTTGGATACATTGCTCATCTTCCTCACTATCTGTTCTACAAGACCAGAGAGTTTTGTTTTATTTGCTGCTGGATCTTGGCATAAAGAGAGGTGTTTGGCTCAACTAATATTTGTTGAGTGAATATTTGGAGTTACTGGGCTGGCCTGAATCTCAGTGACATTATCAAAGCGCTCTAATAAAAATCAAATGGTCAGGATGTGCAGACTCTGATCATTCATATGTTGCTGGTGAAAATTTAAAATGACACAGCCACTTTGGAAGAGTGTGACAGTTTCTTATTAAACTAAACATGCAATTATCATTTGACCCAGTAATTTTACCTTCAGGCATTTATCACGGAGAATGAAAACTTACGTTCACATGAAAAACTGTACACAAATATTAATAACAGCTTTAATAGCCAAAAACTAAAAACAATCCAGATACCTTTTAATGAAGAATGGTTAAACAAACTGTGCTACGTCTATACCATGAACCATTATTCAGCAATTTAAAAAAATAACTGTTGTTATAACTTATATGAATCTCAAAGTGAAGAAAAACATCCCAAAAGGCTATATACTGTGTGATTTTATTTATCTAGTCTTGTGTGGCAAATTGGAGATGGAGCACTGGTTACTGATGTCCAGGGATTAGGGGTGAAGATGGTGGTGGGGGGAGGGAGGTGAATGTGTTTACTGAAGGATGATGTAAGACATTCAGGATGATGGAAACTGCTCTTTCTCGACTTAGGTGGTGGATACACAAACATACATGTGTGATAACATTATATAAAACTGTTACAGGGGGTAGTTAGCTAGGAATGGGAGCAAAGGGAACTAGACATTGAGTTTAATAAACTGAGAAGCATAAAACTGCTGGCTAGCCAGGAAGTTGCAGCTTCACACCCCTGGGGATCACAGCATTTCTTCAAGAGGATTAACACCTCCCCCTCCCGACTCTGTCCAGTGAGAGCACAGAAAGGCAAGCACAGTGGAATAGAAGTCAGCGTGGCACAGGGGCAGGTGCCATCCAGAGAGGCCTGTCAGTCTATCCTAGGGAAAGTCGGCTGGGAGGTGGACCTACCTGAAGCACACAAAAGTTTGGAAAGTTGATTGGTCATTTTGAGAAAGCACCTTGTCCATCCCACACCCGAACTATTATAATCCCAGGGAAACAAAGAAGCTCTCTCTCTCTCTCTTGCCCAAGAGACCCACACTTGCTCCATCCATTTGCACATCCTTTCTCCATGGCCTTGTGGTCTTAGCAGCCACATGGCCCATGGTCCTGCAACTCTACATGCAGGCTCCAGGAGTAGGGAGCCTGAAATGGACTGCTGCTGGAAACACACGCTAAGCTAGCCGGATGCTGGACTGGACTGGACTTGGATATGGAGCATAGACTCTGGGCAGTGGCCTTCATTCTGGCCCTACTGAAGAAAAGGCTGGGCTCTTTCCATGGCAAGGCATACAGAGATGGGGCATTAGGAAGTCAGGAGGGGAACCCCCTTAACTGTACATTTTCAAAAAACCATACCACAGAGCTACATCCTCCCATGTGGGTCTCAGAAAATTATTTCCTTTAGGTACCACAAGAGCCTTACTTCCACGGGTAAGAGATGGTATTTCACTGGTAACAAAACTAAACACACACACAAAATGAATCCATATAAAACTCTGCAAATTTAAACACTACAAGTAGACTGTATCAACGTCAGTTTCTTGGTTGTATTGCAAGATGCTATCATTGAGGGAGACTAGGTATGTAGTTAATGGAATCTCTGCATTATTTCTTACGAGTGCAAGTGAATCTACAATGATCTCAAAATTAAAAAGTGTAATTAAAATGGTATATCATTTAATTCTGAAAATATGAACTGAATATTCAGTACATGCATTGCATTTTCAGGGGAGCTGTAAACATTAAATGAATATAGATGCATTAAATGAATATATATATCCCCATAGGATATATATATATATCTCCTATGAATGCTGCTTACTGTATAGTAAACACTCAATGCATTTCATCTATTATTATTTCAATCCTCCAAGGCAGGGTCTGTGTTCAGTTCATCTCTGACCCCAAGTATATCTTTTCTGATTAATATTGCAACCACCAGAATGTGAACTGAGTAAAGACTTTCTAATCCCTTGCACCAACCTTCCCAGAGCATGAGTCAGTGAGAGGGGTGCTCTCTGCAGAGGCCAGAGTAATCAAGAACCCTAAACAGGAAGACAATGGGCTCCACCTCTCAGTTTTGCCAGTGGTTGATGGTAAAGCTTTGAAAAGCCCATTTTTTTCCACTAAGTCTCAGTTTCCCCATTTATAAAAGAAGGGACTGGAATGGCATTTTTTCTATGGGTACTCTCCAACCTATAAATATATATATTTCTATGTTTTACAAGGACAGAGAATTATCCTTCCTGAAAATTGAGTGCTGGGCTGGGAGTCCAAGGTAACTATACACTGACTCTAAATCTGGGGCCCTTATTACCACTCAGTTATTAGCAGCTGGATTTTACCTTTATAGTTCTCTGAAGTATGTGGTAGTCAGAATACCTATGGGTGATAGCAAGCCAAAGTTTTAGAAACCTATTGGGGATAAGAAATTGTAGAAATGTAAGCTAAATTATAGTATTAATCACAACCATTGCATCATTAGCCTCCAAAGCCAAGAGGAGTTATGCTTCCTAAATTTAAAAACAATAAAGGCATGTTGTGATTTAGAAAAACAAAAAAAAGGACCTCAGAAAAATGCCAGCTTGTTTATTTTATCTACTATTTGTAATGCAGCCTAATGTATTCGTGTTGTGTTTCTGACAGGACTCCTGGGTAATTTTCCATGCCAAAGGTTAGCCAATAGCTGACAGATGTCTTTACTCAAAAAGACCAGCTTTCTACGGTACGCTGAGCATTCCACAGATCATTCTTGCCTGTCCTTTGCTCTATGTCTGTGCATTTGGAATGTCCAACCACTTCAGAGTTGAAACGGCTTGTATTTTTGTATTAACCCAAGATTCCTTGAATATTAAATCATGGCGTGTTTGTTGAACACCCTGCATAAATTCATTCTTGCAGAGACATTATGAAACAATTACACGAAAATATGCAAGTTTTTCTATTAATAGTAAATACAATTTGTCGAGGAACTCACAATGGTCTCCACTTTACCTATGCCAGCTCAACGAATTTGACACTCAAAACTCTATCAAAAAGGTATTCGTAAATCCAGTATCCAAGGTCAGAGAGATTATGTAATCACATCCTAAGCTTTTTTCCAGTGTGGTAGAATGCTTCAATAAAAAAAAAAAAAGGAAAAAAAAAAGCCCATTAAAATAAACGTACAGATGCTGGCAGTTAAATTGTAATGGTGAAGAAATAAAAATCAGCTAGGGCTAGAGTAATTGAAGAAGATAAAAAATATTTTCAATGCGCCAAAAAACTTGGTTGGATTGCACTGCCAGCAAATGTATTTTTTTTAAGAATGTGGCTGAAATAATGACATTTTTATACAAATAAACAGTGAATAGATTATGAAGTAATTTTCATAAAAGAAATGTATAGAGGATATACTATGGAGAAACCTCAGTAATAATCTCTATGATGCAAAGAAACAGCAAACATTTGGGCATATCCAAACCCTGGCTATCCAAAGCACATCAACAGTGTTCAGTATGAAGTTCAAAAATAGAAAACATCCAAGATGCAACTTAAATACTGGACAACAATAACAAGAACATTAGGGAGGAGTAAGGAGAGTAAAAATATTTCGAAGCCCATGCTATTGTTCAGCATGGGAATAAAACTACCTGTTAACAGAGGGATTTGTTAATTATTTTGTATAATGATTGATTGAACCAGTGGCCTTTGGAGATTGATTCAACCTCCAGCCCCTCTCCTCTCCAGGGTGGTTGGGGAACAGGAGGTCCTAAATGTTTCAACTCTCTAATCAAGTGGTTGGTTCCCCTGACAACCAGTCTCCACCTTTAGGTTACCTGAGTGTTTACAGTTACCTCATTAATATAACAAAGGATTCCTTTATGGTTCTTATCACAGGCACTTCCAAGGATTTTAGGAGTTCTATGCCAGGAATCGAGTCCAAACCTAATATATATTTCTTATAAATCACAATGCCACTGCCTCTTATGAGTGGGTCTCAATCATGACCTTGGTGTGGCTGTGTAGTCCACGAGTTTCGAGTATTTAGTATGATCTCTATCAGAAGAAGAATGTTTAACCTAGCTCCTCCCCCATGACTACAATTATAATTAAACTCAAGAATACCACTCTCAAAGTATAATGTACTCTTCTTCATGACTCACACAATGGGTGCATGTTTAGGTGGGAACTCAGATGGTGCTATTTATCAATGTGTCCTTAACCATCGGCATAGTGTTTGCCTTAAATAATACTTTAAAACAGAAATTAGAGTGTCAAGTGTTATAACTGAGTAGATGCAAAGGGCCTAGGGAGAGAAGATATGGCATAAACTTTGCACTTGAGGGGTGGGGAGCAATGGAGAGGATGCACCAAGGACATGACATTTTAACTGTACTTTTAACATAAATAGGGAGTTACCAGGCAAGGGAGGGAGAGAGAGAGGGAGGGAAGGAGAGAGAGAGAGAGTGTGTGTGTGTGTGTGTGTGTGTGTGTGGTGATGGTGGTTCCTAGCAAAGAAAACTACATTTTCAATGATACATAGGTAAAAATGAAAGGGAAGTTCATTGTGGTTAGGTCACAGGGTACAAGGAAATGGAATGAGGACTGAGGAAATAACGGGTAAATAAGGCTAGGAAGGCAAGCAGATGCCAAATCAAGCAATGTGTAATCCCCGTTAAGGAGTTTGAGCTTAATTCTGAGAGCAAAGGACTGGCAGAGAAGTGATTTACACAGGGAAGTAATCTGACCATGAGAATTAATTTTATTTTACTTTGGGGAGACCACCTATGGCAAAAGAAGGATAAAATATGACATTAGAGATCAGGAAATAGACTACCTTGTTCACTGGAGAACATTTTCAGAGACCAAAAGCAGCTCAATATGATTCTTGAGTCATGTTTGTACCTATCAACTACATTTCCATCATAAGTACAGGATCCACACTCTATATTTCCTTGCCTCGCCTCTCGTATATATTAATCAACAGACTCTATTCATTTCACCCCTAACTGATTTTCAAACACACTGCCTTGTCTTCATTCCTATTCCCATTTCCCTGGTTCAGACACCCGTCATTCTTGACCTGAACGAGGGCTGCCGCTCTTTAACCATGTTTGCTGCTCCCTCTATCTTTCCCATCAATCTGTGTCCCCAACTGGTTGTCAGAGTGAGCATCCGAAATGGCTTCTTTCCCATTTAATTTTTTCCCAATAGCAGCCCATTACCTAGAAGATCAAGTATAAACTCCATAATGTGCTCTACTTTACAATAATGTCTCAGATGACCTTTCCAGCACAATGCACTCTGTTATTTGATTATTTCATTTTCAAAAAGCAGATTGAATCACCTAAATCAGAACCCCTTTCTTACAGTCTATTGTAAGAAATGCATACTCTCGCCTTAATAGCATCTTCCTATGGCGCACACACCTCTCTTATTACATGTATTTCACTGTGTTGCTATTTTGTGTGCATGTCTGTCTTTACCTACTAACTCTGTCCTCTTTGGAGACAGAAACTATATCTTATTTATTTGTAAATGCCTGGGGCCTGGTACAGTGTCTGTTTAAATTGATGTCTCTCTTTCTCCCAATTTTTTATGATCAAATAAATAAACAATAAAAAAGAAAAGAATGTATCAAGATAGAGAAATTGGATCAGGTTCAAGTAGAACACAAAAGTCGTGTGTCTGGTATTTTGGAGCAGAGCAATGTTTTTCAGCTTCTCGGAAAGGCACAGAAGACCTTTTCTCACTATTACTCATCCATTATGAGTTTCCCTATGGAAAAAAAATGTAAGTACGGTAAGACAGCTTTAACACTGACCAACTCTAAGCAAATAGCTATTGATACCTAGGGAGAAATGGACACAGTGTTTCTAATTTTGTGGCTAGAAAGTGGTTTGATTGGATATTCACTGGGGCCAGGCCTGGGAGAGCCAAGAAATTTGAGTGTTTTCCCTCTGCCCCCACTAGCTTTCTGACTGAGTCCAGTGAGAGCTACTTGGGCTCATCCCAGGTAAGGTTAACAGGGGGTTCTCAAAAGCCAGATTAGGTGGGAAACCCTTCACAAACTGAGACTAATGACCTGAGAAATTCTATGACCAGTGAATTGGAGATTCCTTCAGGTCCAATGGAGAATGTGAACACCAAACATGAAATGAAATAAAACAGCTGGAAGTACTAAGAGAACCTGAGGGAGGTGTTGAAATCCTGTGTGTGTTTGGGGGAGGTGGTGGGGAGCAATTCTCTAGGAGAATAACACAACTGAGAGAAGCAGGAGGAAAAAGCAATTTGGGGATGAACATTTAAAATTGTATGAGTGCCTATTTCCTCACCTCACTTGATACCTTATGGCATTTTGGAGTTGATATTGGATCCTAGAAGCAACTGGTCAGTGAGGATGGGGAAGGGATTAGCCAGAATAGGGCACTTACTCAGTACTTGCTCTGTGTCAGGCGTCATACTCAGTGCTGGAGATAAATCTGTAGAAAGACTTGACTTTGACCTAAATGAACTTTCCTACACCATACAAGGTAGTTAACAGCCATTCTCCACTTATAAATAAGAAAAACTGAACTTCAGATAGGTTAAATATTTTCCATAAAGGTATTCATCTAAGAAGAAAGAACTAGATTTTCTCAGAGTGTCTCTCTAGAAGAAAGGAGTAGGGGTGGGGTGTTTTTATCAATTAGTTACTCTGCCTGTGACACAATGAATCCTGAAAAGATGTTACATTTTTTTCTTTTTAAGAGACATTGCTAGCACGATGGGAAAAGATGCAGAAAACTGCATAGATCTTTTGGACTTAGTCCTTCCTAGTCAGAAGCTGTTTCAGTGTCACTATTGTATACATCTCTGCGAAAGCTTTTCTCCATACCCCGGATTCCCTCATCATAAAAGGAGGTAACAATTCTTGACCCCCTCTGGCTTTAAAGCTGTTTTCAGAATTGGGAATGTTCCAAGTTTAATGTGAAATCATCATCAAAAGGAAAGTTTATATTTTGACTTATTCTTCATTCTCTTAACGAGTGGACACCGGTCTGTGACCATCAATTTCTCAAAAGCTGTAAGAACTTGAAAACAGTACACTTGGTGAAGGAAGAAAAAACATAATATACTTTCAGGATCAGAGATGGCTTTTGGTTTGAAGTCATGAATACCTCAAATCTCATTCATTAGTTAAGAATGTATAAATGATGCTCACCCATCCAGTATACAGATAGAGAGTTGAAGCCCACAGAGAGGTAAATTGATTTTTCACAAAACACTTAGCAAATAACCACAGGATCCAGAATCTGAACTGAGTTTGAGTTCAATAATTTTTTAACTGCACTTTACCCATTTTCATACCTATACCTATAACATTTTACTTTTTCATAGGTTCCCATTTCCCAGAAATACGTTTGTTTTTTTTTAAATCTGAGAAAGTTACAAAAAATAGCACCACACTTATGGAACCGAGAGGCGAATAAGAAATAATAATCAATTAATGATAGACTCTTTAACAAGTAACCCAAGCTGCATGCAGTAACTTGAGGCATTAACCAGAGTAGTTGACTGACACAGTCTCACTTCCGCAACCTCTGGCTGGACAGGACCCAGTGCAGAATTTTACACCAGCAGCCCTCCATATGAGTATATTGAAGGAATGGGGAATTTTGACAAGTAGCCTAGCACAGCTTTATTCTCAAAAAAAAAAAAAAAAAGTAAGTGCTTTATTTATCAGTCAGCTCTAAAACTTTCTGGACTTTATGTGTATGTGGCCATCACACAGACGCCTTGGAGATACTCTTGTTCAGTGGCTTTCTGCCAGGGCTGACCAACCACCAGCCTGACTTGGAGATGTTCCTCCAAACACAAAGGCTTAAGTCCAATCCATGAAGATTCTGCATCACTGTATCCCAATGGACTTGAGCACACGCCCTCAGAAACTCTCACCAAATAACTTTTGAACAGACTTGATTAAGAAGCAGTCCAGGAACACACACCCCTCCTTTCCAACCTGCAAGTAGTAAAATGGAATGCAGGAGAGATGAGAGTCTTTTCAAAATTTATAGTTTGTTTTAATCTATTGCTCAAGGAACTCCAGAATTTGAACTGTAGTTATCACATGAGGCTTGATGTTCTGATCGCTTAAGATCATGTAGCGACACAGAAAAACATAGGATACGATGCATTTGCAATAAGCACAAGTGGGAGTTTAGTACATGTGTACAGATACACACAGAGCACCTACTTTATCCTAAGGACAGGGCAGCTTCTTCCCTGGTTTTGCCTCCTTGGCAAGCTAAGGGTGAGGCTGTGGCTCTGCAGGGGTCTCAGGAGCCAGCTGTGTCCTGGGAGCAGGCCATAATGAAATCAAAGGGGAACTGAAGCCCAAGACCTGGATCACATCTATTTTGATCAACAGCGACCATCCAAAAAAGCATGAAGTTCCACGTGACAAGCCAAGGCAGCCTGCTACCATAGGAGTGAGAGGTCAATTCCTATGGTCATTAATCAAGAAGCTAGTATGATTAAAAGGCAGAATTAGGAGAACTTTCCTGGGTCAAAGGAACTAAGCTAGGAAGCTAGGACAGGCCTTTTCTTAGTCCATGCCAGCCCCGGAAGTTGCTGCCAGGTAACTGAGTCTATGGAATAGCACTAAGAACCACAGATAAATAAGAAGAAGAAAAAAAACTATTTTCAAAGAACTCACATTCTGCTTTGATAAATATATGCAAGGGACAATGTTAGAGGTTAATTAACAGAAGATTTCTGGCAAAGATATTCAGAGCAGACCGAACTTGAGCTTCATCATGGAGGATGTTTTGTGGTTTACCATTCAGGTACGGTTGGCAGACTGAGGCCACTCCTGGCAGAGGGAAAGCATCTGCAAAGTGCAGAACAGTGAGACAGGGTGACATGGTAGGAGAGCCACAAGTCAGTGCTGATGTTCAAAGCTGAAGTTGAAGAACAAGAAAATGGTTAACATGGAGAGGAGGAAGCTGGGTGCTGTTTTAGGAAATGTCCTAAAAACCACGTGAAAGCATTTCCTCTGCTTCCTGTAAACTACTGACTGGCAAGAATGCGGTCTATGTGGATGGACCTAGAGGGTGTTACGCTAAGCGAAATAAGTCAGTCAGAGAAAGACAAATACCACATGATTTCGTTTACTTGTGGAGTCTAAAGAACAATATAAACAAACAAGACGGCAGCAGACTCACAGCCACAGAGAACAGAGGGATGGATGGTGGCCGGGGGGAGGGAGTTGGGGAAACTGGTGAAAAAGGTGAAGAAATTGAGAAGTACAGATTGGTTGTTACAAAATAGTCACAGGGATGTAAAGTGCAGCAAAGTGAATACAGTCAATAGTGTTTTAATAACTATGTATGGTGCCAGTTGGGGACTGGGAACATCAGTAACCACTTGGTAAAGTCTATGACTGTCTAACCACTACTCTGTACACCTAAAACTAGTGCAAAGTAATACTGGATGTTAACTGTAAGTGAAAATAATAATAAAAAAAGAATGTAGTATAAACGGTACCCTTCCAAATGAATAGAACTCCTGTGGGAAACATTAATTCCTCATGGTTGTTAGCATTGGAGGTATTTGGAATCTGGATTTGAGTTTAGACTATATGACATTAAAGATATTTTTCTAGCTACACAATATCCTGCAATATCTGAGCATGGTAGCCCTTCAGAACAGGCGACACTCCTGTGGGTGAGAGGTGGATAAAAATTAAATAAAAATAATTAAAATAAATAATGATAGTAAGAGCAGTAGAAGATACTGAATGTAGTACTTGAAGGGATGGTAACAGTTATAACGAAGGCAAAGCTAGTCCAAAACATTTCATCCTGCCTGGATACTCAAAACTCTGTTAACTGTTGCCTTCCTCCATTCTTGTTCCCCTCGATCCAACATCAGATTGACATCTAGAGTGTCTCCATACTGTAGCCTGGGTGATTTTAATAAAAAGATCACCATATGAGGCCATCTCTCTACCCTCAGTCCTTAAACAGCTTTTATTTTCTTAATGACCAAACTATTTTAACAGAGACTGCAGCGACTTTCGTGGTGTGCCCATGTCTGTCTCCCCAGCCTCACCTGATGCCAGAATCCCCTACACTGGAGTGTCTCAACAGTTTCACTCGTGACTCGCTGGGCTGTGCAATTCTTGGGGTGGGGGAGGATGTCCTGAGCATCCTAGGATATTTAGTGAAAGCTTTGGTCTCTATCCACTGCATAGCACTCACTCTCAGTTATGACAACAAAAACTTCTCCAGGTTGCAAAATTTCCCCGGAGGGAGTCAAACTGCCCCCAGCTGAGAACCATGGGTCTAGCTAGACCTTTCCACACCAGGCACCGTGTTCATTCAAGCGAACCAGGTTCCCTCTCATCGCAAACCTTCTGAACTCTCCACCTCCTTTCTCTGAAATAGTAATCTCCCTCACCTCACTTCCGAATCATTATTGTCTAATCACTGCTAGTATCCACACATAATCATCACTTCCTGAAAGGAGCCTGCCCTGATCTACCAATCCCAGGGCTGTGATTTGTAGCTGTGTGGTCATCAGTGTGATTGTTGGAGTAAATTCTGACTCCTCCTCCAGCCAGTATACTTCACAAGAACAGGGGTCTTGTCTATTTTCACTTACTACTCTTTCTCAGTGCCTAGCATGAAGGTGGTCCATGATGGAAGCTCAATAAACGTTTATTCAATGAATGAATAAACACTGAACAAAATAATTATGATGATCAGAGAAGTGAAGTCAGGCTGACAGCCTCTGAGGCAACAACTATTTGCTGAGCTCTGACTATGCGTTAAGCAAGATGCTGAGTCATGGGGCCACAGTAAAGAATAACATGCAGTCTTTGTCCCCAGATGCATAGCCTTGGGGAAGAAACTGATCTGTATGTAGAAAGGGATGAGAGGGTATCCCAAGTGATCTGTGGATGTCTAAACAACCTGAAGTCGGGATTGTACAGAAGAGTTCCAGGTCTACCTATGAGAATGAAGGAAGGCTTCACAATGGAACTGGAGAGCATTATGCTAAGTGAAGTAAGCCAGGCAGTGAGGGACAAATACCATATGATCTCACCTTTAACCGGATCATAACCAACAAAAGCAGAAAGCAAGCAAAACATAACCAGAGACACTGAAATTAAGAACAGTCTAACAATAGACAGGGGAGAGGGGGGAGAGGACAATGGGGAGAAGAGTTTTCAGGAATCACTGTAGAGGACACATGGACAGAATTAAGGGAGAGGAGGGAGGCTGGGGGGGGAGGTGGGACGGGAGGGGAAGGGAGGGGGGAGGGGAGAGGATGCAAATAACTGTAATTAAACAAAAAAAATAATAAAAATTAAAAAAAAAAGAAAAAAGAAACAGTAAAGCAGGCAAAAAGGGATCACGAAGGCTGGGAGTAGGGGATATTAATATTAATAAAAAAAAAAAGGTGCTTCTTGAGCTCGGATTAAAAGGTTAAATCAGAAATGGCCAGAGGCACAAGGCTAATGTAATAGAAAGGTGTTACGGCTAGTGTGGTAGGCGGGAAATCAGTCACAATAATGCTTTAGGGGAGCAACAATCCAGCCAGGTGACAACACCTGCACATAGTTCTGGGAAATAAGTGTGAAGACCTCCTTGCGCCAGGCTCAGAAATTTGGACTTTGTCCTCAACACCAACCCGAGGCCACAGAACGGTGGCGAGCAGTGGAGTGTATCAGCTCTGAGATTTCAGAAGGAAAATCTGAATGTGTGGTTAGTACACAGGGAAGAGCACAACGTCATGACTCGGGATCGCATTAAAAACAAAAACAAAACGTAACAAAGCAACATGGAGTGGCTGATAACCTGGCACACTGTCACTTCTCAACAAAGAAAATCAGAAGGCAAATTCAGGAGGTCCAAACACAGAGAGACCCTCTTCTCACCAACAGGAAGGCAAAAATGCACTGCAACTGGTGAGTCCTTCTGGCCTCTCACCCATGAATTCACATTTTATTGTTAATGGCAAGATATCTGAATACACTGGGAGGTATAGAAATCGGGAGGCCAGTTCCAGGCTTCAGGGAAAAGAGGCGAACATAGGCATTTTCTAGACACCACAGCATTCTGAAACCTGATGATTGAGTGTTTGTTTTCCCATTGTCTGCATTTCTGCCTAGTTCTCCAACATGAATAATTGTCAAGTATTTGCTAGGCAGAAGTATATTCCAGGGAAATTGGATCTGCAATTTTGCAGAATTTCACAATGCCTTTTGCAGTTCCGTGTCAAATTGTTTGTTTAAATCTAGTTTATTTTACCTTCTTGGTCCTGGATGTACTATCAGCTGAAATATTTATATCACTGCCTCTTAGGAGTTGGGCATTTCCCTCATTCTGTGAAAAAATGTGCTGACCTGCTCTATGTATATGAGTAATTGTTTTTATTTTAATTACTTGAGTGCCTGTGGAAAGAAATTGGGTTGTCTGGCCTTTTCTCTCCTTGACCATTTTTTGTCTTGCTTTTGTTCACTCCCCTTCACTAGCAAAGTTCCTGCACTGGTCACCAAGCAGGTCTTTGGGGACCATCTGAAGTTCGAATCTTCATGCTAAGTCTAGGCTTTTGAGAGGTGGTGTGGGGATCACAATGATAAGTACACATACCTTGCCACCCAATGCAAAAGTCTCCCTGTCCCAGCCAGTCTTCAAGGACACTGGAAAGAAAGCCCCAGCACATTCTTGCTGTTCTCTAGATCTTATTTCTAAAAACAAGTTCCCTGCACAAACATACACACATAGTCCTTATTATCTATAACATTCTGTTTTCAACTCACTCTCTGCTGACCTACTTCATGTATTCAACACAATTATTGGATAATCAGGTCATTGGTGTGCCAATTAGTGAGTGAAACTGGCAAGCCTCTACCCTCACGGAGGCCACAGTCTGACATAGAAAGCAGATAGTCCAGCAGTTAATGCTGTGATAGGGACGGGGAAGGGAATGCCATAGGAGGGGGGTGCTGTAGGTTTCCAGGAAGTCTTGGGAAAGTATGCCAGAAGTCACATTCAAGCTGAGGAGAGAGAGGAATGAATGTTGGTAATGAATGTCATTTGGTAAGAGATTCAACTGGGGTGGGAGAACGCGAATGTTTTTTTTTTTTTTTCTTAAAAACACCTCTGTCTACAACAATATTCTCAGACATACTTGTTTTCAACACAAGCTGCAACACTTCTTAGCTGCTTGGTCTTGAGTGAGTTCCTTACCTTTCCAAGGCTGATTGTCATCATCTAGGTCACAGGGTGAATGTAAAAGTTAGATAGGTTGAGCACACAAATTGTTTACCCAGTGGCTGACACATATTCACTTTATTAGTATCGTGAATATCATCATCATTCTTATTACTACCCAGTTTTATCCCTTCCTCACCATGTCCTTATTACCTTTTCCACATTTTTGTCCCCACCCCATCCCCAATGCAGTCAGGTCACTTGGAATCAACATCCTCCTGGAAGTCACCCAACTCTGGAGACTCTCTCTACCCATCTTCTCTCCTTCCCTCCCCATCTTTCTTCTTCTTTCCCTGCTCTCTCACTCCTATGGTTGATGCCCCAAGTTGGGCCTTCGGAACTAGACAGTGGATAATCTAAAATAATGGAGTGCCGGGTATTCTTACTTCTATGCCAGGACCATGTTAAGAATAGCTCCTATGAATAGCTCATTTGGAAATTCATGTTAACTTACCCTACCTCTTAGGAGGGGGTAATAAACAGAGCACAAACCAGGCATAAATTATTATTTCTCACCTAACTATCAACAGTGAAGAAAGTCTTCAATTAAACTCTGGTAATGTTTCTCAGTTTCTCCGCATTTCTATATTCATGCTGCCATACCTGAATTTAGGATTTCTCCCCCACCCATAGTAGTGTGGTAGCATCCCCAATGTTCTCTCTCTCTCTGCTTCTAAACTTGCCTGTTCCAATCCAGTGTTCACTAAGATACCAGAACGTTCTTCCTAGTGTACCACACTGATCACCTTATATCCATGTTTGGAAATCTGCAAAGATGTCCTATTTCCTGAATAAGAAGTCTGTCGGGACACTCTTCATTGAAAGGAACAATAACAAACTCACATCAAGTTAAAAGGTAATGAGAACATATCACTTTACCTGCCTGAAAAACCCAAAGGTGATTTGGGTTTTAGGCACAATGGGATCAGGACTTTAGCTCTGTGTCTTGGCTCCTCTCTTGGCGCCCCTCCAACTGTCAGCCTTATTCTCTAGCTGGCTTCTCTGATTCTGGCATATTTAAGGCAGTCACAGGCATCCCATCTCCACATCACACCATCCAGATACAGAGAGACAAACACAAGTCAGGGGCTTCTTCGCATTGCTCCATATTAAGCTGTGGACCACCTCTGAAGCAAATACTGCATCTATAGAGATGCCAGGAGTTGATTGTCTTAGGTTTGTATTTAATGCTGGCCCTGAGTTGAATGCTGTGAAAGGTATGTGGGATTAATGTAATTCCTTAGTTTAGGGGGATGGGGGCAAACCCCAGGTGTGTGAGTTAAAGGGATTTCCAGCCAAACAACTTGATCAGCTGTGGAGGATGCAATGGATTCTGGGAAAGAAAGCAACAACCTCCTTGCCCTGAGGATGTCATCCCAGAATTTTTACAATCTAGCTTTAACCTATGATTCCAGTTTTCCTCATTCCTCTTCTTACATGACTCTCGTCAGCCTGAATTAACTGCCCAAAGTTTCCATTTCTGTGCTTTTACTCCAGATTGATTTTCTGCGTGGCTGCCAAGCTCCTGCCACTGTGCCTTAGCTCTCTCTTCCACCCTGCCCTTCTCGGTTACAGAAAGCCCCAACCAGCCTTTACGATGCACCTCATGAATCCTGTATTGTCCTACCTTTCTCTTCAGCTGTGGCGGAGTGAAAAACACTGAAGTGGCAACCATCAGATTCGGTCTGGCTTCTGCAGCTAGCCCCTGCTCATGGACTGGCAGAGGAAGCCTGCCCTGCTTGCTCTGTGTCTTTCTCATCTTATTCAAGGACCTGCTTTCTCTGTCTTTCATTTTTTTTTTTTTTAATCCAAGAAAGCACCAGTAACTCTTATTTAAATACCTAATATATTACTGGGTTATAGTTGGGGGCTTGGATTTTGGAAAACCTGTAGGCTACTTATTTTGTCAAAGGAATATTAAAAGAAGTACAACTTTATAGACTAGGAATTATTACTTAAGTGCATAAAAATTAATAAAGACAGCCTACAAAAGTTACAATTTGTCACTGTTCTGCCCCTGAGGTATCAATATATTTTTTTCTCACATTTGTATGTAAGTCTTGACCTGCACAGCATCTGTATTTCTGAGGTCATTTCTATATCAAATGTCATATTCTCATTTATATACATTGTAATCATAGGGATGAACTGAACATTTTTCAATTTTCAGTGGTCTCTAATATCTCAGTTCCTTGTCAAGTCACTAATAAATTATAAATACATATTTAACTAAACCTTTTAAAGGTACATTTTAATGAGGCAAAAATACTTTGGGTTGTATGGGTAATAACTTTTGATTCGTTAGTTTTGAAATTTCACACTTTGGCCACGATGAGTTTTTTAATCAGCATTGGACACTTTCAGGATATATAAAGTCATGTGTAAATATTGACACGGAGGCATTATGAAACAAAGTTATACTGCAAGATGTCAATTCCAACTGTGAAGTGAGGGCATTTCAACAACTCGTATGGTTGCTTTTTATGTCAGTTCCAAAGATTACAGACGAATGACTGTAAGCATTTTTAATCAGGCTTTGAAGGCTGTGAGAATTTACATGATGCTTAATGTCTTTTTTTGATGACTATGCTATTTTTTGGCAGTATCTATTTCCCCAGTAATCCTGAGAAGCAATTAACACTTAAAGCCTGATTCAAGAAGGGCAGTATAACACTGGGTTGAGAGTACAAGTAAGAACTAGGGGAGAGGAGAGAACTCCATCAAAATAAGGCAGATGTGTTGAAAGGACACAGGAGTCCATTTGAAGAAATTCCCAATGGCCAAATCTGGAATGAGCTGAGCAACAAAGCAGAAAATTATAGTACTAAATTATAAGTCATAAAATAAAGTAAATATCCTTAAGTCCACACTGATAAAATAAACGGACAAGTGGATAAATGAATGAGATAAACGGAGAGAAAGGGACACTCTTCCTTATGGTAGAATGTACTAGTTTTCTATTGCTACTGTAACAAATTACCACAAATTCAGTGGATTAAAAGAACACAGGCTTATTTCAAAATTACAGTTCTGGAGGTCAGAAGTCTGAAATGGATTTCTGTGGCCGAAAGTCAAGACATTGGCAGGAGTGCATTCTTTTCTGGAAGCTCTATAGGATAACCCATTTTCTTGTCCTTTCCAGCTTCTACAGACTTCCTGCAGTCTTAGGCTAGAACTTCTCCCCGACCCCCCCCACCTCCAACATCATTAAAGCCAGCGAGGTCCAGTCAAACCATTCTTACATGGCATTACTCTGACACTGACTACTGCTTCCTTGTTTCCCATTTAAAGGGCCTTTGGGTTCACACTGGATCACCAAAATAGTTCAGGATAAACACCATATTTAAGGTCAACTGATTAGCAACTGTAATTCCATCTGTAGTCTTATTTCTTCTTTGGTATGTAACATTATATATTACACAGGGTCTGGGGATTAGTATGTAAATGTCTTTGGTGATAGTCCACCTATCACATAGAATTATGCTTAATAAATGTAAAAGTAACTATGTAAATAGAAAATTACTATTTGGCAAATACTGTTAAAATAGCTATTATATGATTTTTGCATCAATAAAAATACAGCTAGGGATAATGAGAAACAGGATATGTGAGTGCTTTCAAAATATCTCCCAACAGAATACTAATTACAAATGGAGTAACTTTACATGCATAAACATGACAGATACTGCCTTGTCAAGTAGTAATCTATGGGACAACTAGAAGTGAATACATATATATTTCTTTCCCAAAGAAGAGGTGAAAGAAGAGGAATAATAAAAAGAAGAAATTATGACTGAATATTACCTACTTTTGATGAAAACTAAACCCACACATTCAAGAAGCACAGTAAACCCTAGCAGAAAGAAGAAGAAACGTGAAGAAAACTACATCAAGGCATATCATAATCAAATTTCCTAAACCAGTGTTAAAAAACCCATAAGAACAACAGAGTAAAAAACGCATGCCCAGAGTTTCAAAGATAAAATTAACAGTGGCTCCTGCTCAGGACAAACGGAACTCAGAGCCCAACAAAGTAACATTATTACAGTAATGAATGAGAAAACGTCTTTAGTCTAGAATCTTATAACCAGCAAAAATATACTTAAAATTTTAAAGCAAAATAAAAAATTTTACAAACAGAAAGCTGAAATAACATCTCTAGCCACTACCTCTAGAAGTGTTTTTTCTTAAATTCTTTAAGCAGACAGAAAATAATATCAAAATGAAATTTGTCTCTATACAAAGGAATAGACTAAACATTAAAGGCTGTAAGTACATATTATTAAAACATAGAACAATAAAATACTTTTATCCTATTTATTAAATTTCATTCAAATGTAATTATCTGACTTTGGTTTCTCACCAGAAGGAACAGCAGAGGTCATATTTACCCTACTCTACCGAAACCAAAGCAAAGCGCAATATATGAGCCAATGGTTTTGAAGATAGCAGGCAAGGAAAAACAGTGGTTCTTAGAACTAACAAGCAGGGAAGGTGAACCCTACAATGATTGCAGTTACTGCCGTGAGGGAATTTCCAGTCATTGCCGCAAGAAAATGGAACATAAAAGACTCCTAGAGATGAGGGCATAGAGTTAAGAATCCCAGACCAAGATGGCTAGAATCAGCAACATAAAATAACAGAGAAGATTTGGCCACACATGTATACAGAGTGTTCTAAGCACATGCAGAAGGTGCCCCTTAATGGCTTAGCTCACTATTGTTGACATTAATTCTTCCAAAACTGACCTATAAAACCACTGCAATCCTAATCAAAACTCTCACAGGGATTTTTGTAGATATTAACAAATTATTTCTAAAATTCAAATAGGAATGCAAAAAAACTAAAACAATAGCCCAAAGAATTTGGGGGGAAAAGAATAAATACGGAGGACAATGTCTACTTGATATTAAGACTTGTTATAAAACTGGCATTTTTTTCAGAGTGCAAATGTTGCTTATGCTTTGCCTCTGAGCTCACTTCTTCTGAGTTCATGTGAGCCCGAGACATGGAGACATCTGTTTCCCTTCAGGGGCCTCTTCAGTCTTCAGCAGCAGTTTTCTGCCGCTAAGTTACACTCCACGCCTGCAAACACATATAACCTTGTTCTAGTACTGCCTGTCCTCAAATCGTCTTTTTCTTTCTTCCTTCCCCTCAGGGAGATGCTAAAAAGCATTGTAGATACCTTCAGTGTTAGGTAGATAAATGATAGATAGATAGACAGATAGATAGACCATAGCTATATCTATCTTGGGATAACAGCATTTAGTTGTTTGTAAAGTTTTCATTTCTTAGAGCTGAGTAAGGATTCCATAACTTCTAGTACCTGGCAAGTCTTCCACTGACCCTAATTCTCACATACTGGCTCAAGATTTTATTATTATTTTGTAAATAATTGGAAATATGAGACTTGTTTTTAATTATGTAACAACAACGATATGATTACTTTCTATTTCCTTTATCATTTCTTCTTTCCTTGAGTTATCACCTAAGTGTATCCTTGCTTCTGTACATTCCCATCATTCAAATTCACCCCAACAATGGACATCAACAGAAACTCTAAAATAATCTTTCTTCTGGACACAAAGTGAATTTAATTCAGCTCCACAGCCATGTTTGAAGCCCTGCTATGTTTTGGGCTCTAAGTGACAAACACGAAGAGTCTTGTGGTCTCTCTCCACAAAAAGGAACAGAAGGAAAAGAAAACATGAACGTTAACTTTCATTGCAATCTCTCCAGCCTTCAGATGTGACTTCACTTTGCCTCTCAATTTCAGAAGGTAATTGTGAGACCAAAAATGAAATAACATATGAATGTGTGATCTTTTCCAGGATGAAAGCTCTAAAATACAGGATAAAAAGCATGGCTTGGAAAAAGAAAATCCTGGGTTTCAATCTCAGCTCCACCCCTTCTAACTGTGGGACTTTGCCAATCCTCTCACCCTCTGTTGGCCTTGAGTTTTACATCTCTAAGATAAGGACAATTATAACTCACAGGACTGTTAGAAGGTAAAATGAAATAATCAATACTAAGCTCCCAATCCAGGGCAGGACAACCTGGTCAGTGTACGGGCCTCTAGGATGGAGCAAGGGACTGTCTGAGAGGCTGCTAGTCATCAAGGGAAGGGAGAAGGCTGTCAGCAGTAGAACATAACAATTTATAAATTTCTTATTTCACAACAAGCTCTGAGACATCCACCATCCATGGAAATAAACAAACTCTGGGTCTGGGGCCGTTCCCAGCTGCGGAGTCCAACGCAAATGCACCTGAATGACTAACGTGTGTTGCAAATGACTCACCAACCCCTGACTGCAATTTGGGTGCATCTGCCAAACAGCACCGGCCCCCCCACCTGAAAGGAGCCCAGGGGGCTCTTCTCTTGGAAAGAGGAAACTCCGTTCACTCTTCAGGTGCGTTAGGCAAAGCCCTCGTTTGAGGTATTTAGTAGGCTGTTTTAACAAAGCAGACAAGTTTCTCCATGCATCTTTAGAGCTCATCAAGTTCCAATCCTTCTTTTAGCAAAACCAAAAACTGATTCCAGGGAGGGGGCGGGGTGTGACTTTCCCAAGATCTTCCAGATAGAAGATCCTTTTATCCTTCAGATCCTTTTTCTTTAATTGACACGTTTCTACTTTGTATGTACTGTCCAGCAAGACATTTGCCCGAGTGTTTTTGTTGTTGTAGGTTTTGTTTTTGTGTTTTTGTTTTTGTTTTACCTCGGGAGTTATAAGATGGTAATAAAACAAAAGTGATGGTGAGCAGTGGGTACTTGAATTATTGGGGGGAATCACTTCAAAAATTGTATAATTATTGAACCACTATGCTATACATCTAAAACCAGCATAAACAATACTGAATGTCCTCTGCAATTGGAAAAAAAAAAAGAATAAGGTGATGGGAAACATGTCCCAAATCCCTCCAAGACCCACCCTGTATCTTTACATGCTGAAAATTTTTCTGAACTCCTGGACACTGGTAGTGCGATCCCTGGTTGCTAAGCTGACCACTCATGGATTTTCTCTCTCCATCTGCTGTGATCTTTTGAATCCTTCTTTGCAAGAATTCAAGATGATGCAAATATGTACTTCCATTCACTCACTCACTCTTAGCAGATAATGTTGATCAATGGAGATTCTTGTTCTCACTGAGTTTGGAAGTTACAGTCCTCCAAGCAGTTAACACATGTAGAAAACTTTTCCAGTGCTACTCAGGTTCCATCACAAAGCTGGCACAAAGAGATGGCCCCCCATCAGACAAGTTCTGCTTCAAAGCAACACACAAGCACACTGTATTTCTATTTAGTATAACAATGCATTCTGAACTTGGCACACAGTAGGGGACCAACAGTCATTTGTTGAATGGATGACTGAAACAACTGAATAAATGTGGTAAAAGCTAGACCCGTTTCCTCAAATAACAATTACTCTTCTAGAATATCTTAGATATAAAAGGCACATTAATGATCAGATGGAACCTCAGAGGTTCAGAGAAAGAAGGAACAATTTGACAAGGTTTTTGATTGGAAAAAAAGCAGAACAATACATAAAATTTTCACCCAAAATTAAAATAGCAGACATTGAGCAGAGGTGCTTTTCTACAAAACTCTCTACCTACTTGTCCATAAAATCAACATGCTGTATATGGATTTTTAATAGTGAATAACACCTAGGACAGTTTCTAAAATGAAAATACATATATACACACATACACACTTTGAATGTTGCATATGTTTTATCCATAATTAATAAAGCACCAGGAAATGAAATTGTCCACTGTTTTTTCTTTCTTGTAAGGCTTTGAAATATGTGTGTTTATTATATTGCCATGTACTTAAGTAAAATTTTTGACTTGTTATGGGAATTAGTGGAATTGGCTACTTCTCTCACATTGAGGTAAATACAGAAATGATAGTGTCCAGAAAAAAGAGAGTGGTGGGGGGAATAAAAATTTTGGAAAATGTTGCCATTCCTTCTTTAATACAAAGATACTTATTCTCAAGTGTGTTCAAAAGCCAATGACTCATCTTCACAACAAAACTCGCTAAGGAATCCCAGCTGAGACTCAAAGGTATCTGAAGACCTATGGCGGTGACTGCTTGGTTTTTCCACCACACAGCCTTCCCACAAATAGCTACACAGTTTTGTTTTGCTGTTTTTAAATTAATTCTGCTTACAAAATTTTATCCTGGATTTTTAAAGAAGAGGAAAAACACATTTTAGGTAGAAGACCCATGATAGAAATGAATGAGTAAGTTATTTGAATGGTTTTGAACAGCGATGGAGAGAGGGCCACTGTGCTGGAAAGAGCACTAAGCTTTGGAAAGTTGGCAACCTGGGTTCTAATCCAAGCTCAGCTCACTTATTTTTGCTAAGTCTTTCCTCTCCCAAGTCTCACTTTTTCCATCTGTAAAAACGAAGGGATTTTGTACAATCACTTCAGAATATTCTTTGGCAGTACCTCCTACAGCTGATTCTATGTACGTATGTCCTACGACCCAGCAGTGCTACTGCTAAATATACGTCAGCAGAAATGAGTGAACACATGCACCAAAAGATGCGCACCTGAGAGCTCATAGCAGCCTGACTTGTAATAATAAAAACTGGTCATTTCTCAAGTGTCTATCAGCAGTAAAATATTCTATCAATGAAAAGGAACAGGAAAAGCTATCGGTTAATCTCATGTTGAGGAAATGTGCCAGGCACAGAAGATCTTGTACTCTATGATGCCATCTGGGTACAATTCAAAAACAGTCCCCAAAGTAATCATTTGTGAAAGAAATAATAGTTTGGGATTAGACAGATCTGGACTGGAATCTTGAATTTGCAAATTAATGGCTGTTAGGCTTTAGACAAGTTTTATTATCTCTCAATTTCAGTTTCTCCATTTGGCACATAAAGCAACACAGTATCTTTTATATAGAAAGTACATGCAAAATTGTTATGAGTATTCATAACTTTGACTTATAGGGTTCCTTTGAAGTATGCTATTCTAGGATTAGAAAGGGATTCCTAAATCTATTGCTATAAGTCTCCATACATTTTCGCTCTTTTATCTCTCTTATTCATACCCATCTTCCCTTCCTCTTGCTATTCTTTTTATTTTCCTTGTTTTTTACTCCTTCCTCCCTGTTTCTACCTTAAGTTGCTTTTGATTATTTTTTCTGGCTAAGGCCCCCAAACAGACCTAATTCCCTCCAAAGCTCCTCCAAACCTAAAAGAAGTGGCTGAAATTTTCTCCTTCCATTTTACTCTCTCAATCTCTCACTGTCCTGTTTTCCATAGTCATGGAGATTACAGCCACATTGCAATTCCATGTGGAATCCTTTCCAGGTAAAAGACACAGCTTTGTCATGGTGCAAATGTTCTCCAACATAGAAAGAAAGGTAATAGCATCATTGGTAAGCCTCGTGTGACATGCTTTATCAGGAATGAAGCACTGCAAAGCCTTCACTCCTCAGTCAGCCTGCTGTCTCTCTTGACCGTCCCCTCCCATCAGGATGGTCCAAGGCTCCTAAACAAATGTTCCCTTTTTTTTCTGTTGGTCATGGGCACTGTCCCTTCCTTGTTTCCCCTTTGCAGTAATTTACTACATTTAGCATTTAGCAACCTTTTTCAACAGTATAAATTATGTGCTGTATCTTCTTTGTTTCCAACCATGGCCTAAGTCACCACCATGACATACCTGTCTCCCATAATGCTTCTCTGTAGTTATCTGCTACCATTGTGCCCCTTTCCTGCAATGACCTTATTTCTATTTTTCATATACATTGCAAGTGTATTTATACCAGGGACTTTGTATTGTACATGCCAAGTCCTCTGTTAGAAATTCTTCTCCCAGGTTTCATGACTTCTCATCATTCTAGTACCAAGACCAGCTAAAGTAACCTTTACCAAACTCCAAGTTACTGTCACATCACATTATACAGGGTGGGAAAAAACTAGGTTTACACTTGTGAGTGTGCAAAACATAGAGATTATTCTTGAATTATTTATTATTATATTCCTATGAAAAACTGTAAACCTTTTGCTCTGAACTGTATTTATAGCAATTTTCACTAACCTCATTTACCTGCCTTGCTTTTTTGTTGTGTTTATATGATTATTGGTGCAAACACTGGAATAGGGGTGTTAATGTAGTTTATAGGTGATGCCAGGGGTATCAGTGGTACAGGGAGTAGCTAATCAATATGGCCTTCCTCAGGTCTGGATTTTCATTACTCCTACTCGTGGTTGAATGTAGGAACTCCGTGACTGTCAGAAAAATTAGTGTGGGTAATAAAAGGAATGTGGTCTCAGACATCTTCCTCTCCTCATCTCTGATTCTGACATGATCATATTCACTAGTTTCCACATTTTCCAGGCTTGATGTGAAAATGAGAACTGAAGAAATTTCTCCTTCCTTTTTAAGAGCTTTAGTACGATCTGAACAAAGAATTTTCTGAAAAGGAAGAATATTCTTAGCAAGTTTCTAGAATATTAACATGAACATCAGCAGCTGGGTTCCAGCTGACTAACTCATCCCTTGCATGATATGTCTTGGATAGAATAAAAACATCTTTTTTGGTATTTTATATTTGTTTAGTTTTGTTTGTTTACTTGTATTTTGAACCCAAGTACCCCCAACAACAGCATTGAGAAATGACAATGTGCTGCAGTAGATTGTAGGAAAAGCATAGAAGCAGTCAGTGTTTAATAAATATATGCAACCCCATCTTCAAACTTTAAAAAACTTCTCAGTGCTATGTTTTCTGAATATTTATTCTGCAAACATCCTGTCTCTTAGGCAGAGACTGCATATGATAATTCCTTCAGATTCTCTTCCCTTCCTTAAAAGCAAGCATGAATTTAGGAAAAAAAAAACAGATTGGCTTTGAGATGTAGCATAAATATTTGGGAGGTTGATGTGATTGGGAGTCATGGCTGAACACATAGTAGCTGTTTGACATTGACAATTTATTTCACCTCTTTGAGCCACAATTGCCTTGATAGTACAGTAAGACACCTAACACCTGCTTTGCTTTTTTGCTTAGTTGTTGTAGGACATAAGTTTATGAAATCCTTGGGTATTCAATAAGTGTCTGTTTTCTTCATTAACCACAAGATGCCACAATAATAGCCTTTACTTAGGATGAAGTCAAGGGCAGAAGCCAGGCGTTTCTGAAGCCCCCCGGGGAACACCACTGCCCCACTGGAAGATGGCAGTCTTGCTGTCACTCTGGAAAGCATTACTTTCAGCTCAGTACAGCTCGTGTGTAAATACATACACACCGAGGAGTAGGATGAGTTTGCAAACAATTATGCAAATATGGCCACATGGCTTTCTCCAGACCTAACCACAACATGAGTGCAAATTAATCAATGTGGACACTGTTGGCAAATAGAGCATTTCATTCCATTCTGCGTGAGAAGTAGGAATCAGTGTCTGATATCGTGTCTCATTTAAGCCGTACATGTTGGGCAAAGATGTGGGCTGGCTGAATTACTTCTGATCTACTCCAATTAACTCTCCCAAAGAGAATCTAAACAGTTAAGCATAGCTGAAAACTGCTGGGCGATGGAGGTGAGGGGGGTCCAGGAAAATTTTGTGGGTACATATGGTCCTACATATTAACAGAAATAACCATCCTACACTATCTGTCAAAATCAGTGTTCTGAGCTACTATTATGTTTATCCCTTCAATTTCAGTAAAAGCGTGAATCCTGCATAGGGGGAAAAGACCCTTCTGTACCTGTGAATTTTTTATTCATTGTCCAAGTAGGGTTGGAGAAAGAGGGTTCAGAACATTTATGTTTACATCCAAATGTATTATTATATGTATCATATCAGGATATATAATATATAGCCCTGGCTGGTGTAGCTCAGTGGATTGAGCACGGGTTGGGAACCAAAGGGTCCCAGTTCGATTCCCAGTCAGGGCACATACCTGGGTTGCAGGCCAGGTCCCCAATGGGGGCCATGTGAGAGGCAACCACACATTGCTGTTTCTTTCCCTCTCTTTCTCCCTCTCTCTAAAAATAAATAAATAAAATCTTAAAAAAAACTTAAAAAAAAGATATATAATATATAGTAGGTCACACTCACATATATATTATATTCAAACTATTGAGTGACCATGGCAAGTCACTTTATTTCTACGAGCCTAAGTTCTCTGATTTGTACAATGAGAATAAATGATATGAAATTTGCCATAAGTATTTAAAATACTCTAAATATTTACAGTATTTTTAGGTAAAATACTCTAAATTTAAAAAAAAAAACTACTTCAATAGCTATTCATATCAAAGGCACATACATTTATTTGAATAAGAATTTGAATTTCTTAATTCATTTTTTTCCACAACATTTTATTGAGTACCTATTGTAGATCAAGTTAAATTATAGGCACTTGGGTTAAATTATTGAATCAAAGATAGAACAGTCACTGCCCTCATGGAGCTTTCATTCCCACGCAGGGCTGCAGACAACAAATAAATTCTATGTATTACAGATAATGCATACATACACTTATATATATCACACCCAAACCACGTAGTGGATAGCAGTATATGTTTAGAAAAAAATCTGAAGAAAGTAAGATTCATGAGAAGGCAATATTTGAGCCAAGACTTAACTGTGTCAAATCCCTGAATATATAAAGATAGTGCTAAAAGTCCACGTGAATATCTGTGTCAAACGCTCTGATATACTTGTCTTTGTTTCTCCATCTGTCTAATAGCAGAGCTTCGCAATTCCTTTGAGACAAGTAATGTCTAAACTATGCTAGAGAAAATGTGTAATAAATAAAGGTACATTGGTATGGCTTAAGTAGGAAAGCAGTTTAAAAGACAGGATGTGGAATTAGGGAGCTGCAAGATCTCTATCTGTGTTCTGCTCACTGTCTTGGTGTTACTAGATTAGAAACCTCGTATGAAAATGAACCTGAACTTCCCTATCGCTCGCCTTCCCCCATGCCCACCCCAAACTGGGATAATACTAATTCTACCTGTCTGAAAGATATCCATGAGGATCATTTGGGCACAGTATAATTGCACTCTGAAACATGTAAAAAAGTCCTATGTGGAAGCAAGATGGTTTAAGATAAATTATGCATTTCTCATTAGACTGTGAGCATAAAAAGGTTTTATGAGCAGTCTGCGTCTTTTCAATAACAGTCTTTTAAGTGTCCTGTTACAAGTACAGAAGCTTCCCTGCTAAAGAACTCTCAAATTGTATGTGTTTGGTGATTTTTATCAAAGCCGCTCACCAGAACAAAAGCACACTGTTTTCACTGAAAGCAGATGAGACTGTCACATTAAATCATTTTCTCATCCATTCTTTTTTTATTAGTTTATGTCATATGCCCTCTTTGAAGTAGCATACTTTTTCAAACATTCTATGATGAAGAAAACCAAAATGCAAACATCTTGGAATACAGAGGGTGGGGCAACAGGAGGCTTACAGTTGTGCATATGGAAAATAATACGATAATTAACAAATGATACAAGCATAAACTGCTCTGCATGCTCACAAGTGTAAACGTACTTTTGCTCCCCCCCGTGTATATTAGACTTGACAAGAAACAATTAGATTCGTAATTAACATTGTCAACATCGCTAGTTCCCCTGTGAGACTGAACTTCACATCTGTATTTAGCAATATTTTGAACCTTTTAATGAAAAGACTTCTGTACAGCTGCTTAGAATCTAGCATTTTCCAAAAGACCCATCTGTGTTCACTTTTATGACTCTTGTGGAAATCATGCACTTGGGCAGGCAGGTCCTGTTTTTAGGTGTATGTTGTAGGCTGAATAAGGGCTCCCCCAAGAAGTCCACATCCTAAGCCCCAGAACCTGTGAAAGTGACTGCATGTGGCAACAGGGGTTTCATACATGTGATTAAGTTAAGGTTTTCAAAGTGGAGAGATTATGCTGTTTTACCCAGGTGGGCTGCTCTAAATGCAATCACAGTGGTCCTCAAAAAAGGGAGGCAGAAGATTTGACCACAGAGACAGAGAAAGAAACTGGGATGTGATGAGAAGGCAGGTAGACTTGAAGATACTAAGCTGCTGGCTTTGAAACTGGAGGAAGGAGCCTTGAACCAAGGAATGCAAGAAACATAGCTCTAAGTAGGATGGCCAACCCGCGTGGGCTGCTTGCATGCCAGGATGGCTGTGAATGCAGCCCAACACGAAACTGTAAATTTACTTAAAACATTATGAGATTTTTTTGTGATTATGTGTCACAATGTATTTAATGTGTGGCCTAAGACAACTCTCCTTCTTCCAGTGCGGTACAGAGATGTCAAAAGGTTGGACACCCCTGCCTAGGTTAGAATAATTAGGGAAATGAATTCTTTCCCAGGGCTGCCCAAAGGAAAACCACCACGCTGACACCTTGGTTTTGGCCTAGTGACACTGACTTCAGACTTCTTACCTCCAGAATTGTGAAAGAATAAAAAGTGTGTGTTGTTCTAAGCCACTGAGTTTGTAGTAATTTGAACAGCAATTAATAGGAAATTAATACAATGTGAACTTCAAAACCTTGGGTGACATCCCCCCAGGAAATGCAATTTATGAAGCTAAGATTGGACTAGACTCTGTTAAACAAGACCCAGACTCACTGGACTCAGAATCTTGGGAGCATCATCTATATATTCAATACATAAGAGGGCAGAACATTTTTGTTCTGGAAGTAGATGAAAACAGATAAATATTCTGGCTCCACCAAGAATGGTATAATTTTCAATACATTGCTTAACTTTTCTGGCCCATAATATTCTGATCTATAAAAGGAAGCTATTAATACCTTTACTCAGAAGTCTGAGGCCAAGATGAGATAAAATAATGCACTCTCAGCACTTAGCATAGTCTTTTTTGGCATATATTATATACCAGGAACACATTAACTGTTTCTGTTCTTGATGACAGCAAACCCTGAGCCAGGAGGCAGCCAGTCATTAGAAAGACCAACGTTTTCTCTCAACGCGATCTAGGTCACCACAGACACTACATTTAAAACTCAAACTGAAAAGAAAAAGACATTATTTTAATTATTGACATCTATTGGTTGTAAGTACCTGCCCAGGTGACCCAATGCTCCTGGTTCTCACTCCTGCTCCTGTGAGTCACTCTTAGCTCCCATAAACGCCCATGCAGAGCCCAGGTGACCACACCTGTGCTGAAGTGTGTCAGCCACCTTGGTGAAAATTGTTGTTGGCTAGAAAAATGATCACTGGGGAGTTAATGTTCCATTATGTGTTTTAATTTCTCATATGTGAAATGGAGACATGTCAAATGAAGATGACATTGGGCTATGCCAGTGGCTGTTTGAAAGGTTCAACTCTATTTGAACACGTCGAATCCAGGAGTATAGGAAAGCACAGTGGCTGGGTCATAGCTGCGCATATGATGACAGTTATGAACAATAATAGCTGTTAGACATGGAGCATATAAAATCAATTAAGATGTGTATGAACTACTCAAGGATATTTTTTAAACAAAATATTGTTTCAATTCTCAGCTGAGGACACGCTTAGTGACTTCAGAGAGATAGGAGGGAGAGGGAGGGCGAGGGAGGGAGAGGGAGGGAGAGAGAGAAACATCGATAGGCACCCCCCACCCCTGCTTTGGCACGTGCCCTAGACTGGGACGGATGCTGCAACCCAGACATGAACTCCAACTGGGAATCAGACCCTTGACCCTTCAGTTTACAGGACGACACTCCAACCAACCGAACCACAGTGGCCAGGGCTCTACTCAAGGATTTGATATGTCCAGGCATTAAATGTCAAGTGTTCACAGTAAAGAAATAGTGAGAGACAAGAAAGTGAGACAGAGAGAGACAGTGATGACCGATAAAAATCACCGTAAGTGGTCTATATTCTATATCACCTCTATCCAATATAAATATAATATGTATTACATATGTCATTTTAACTTTTCTAGCAACCACATTAAATAAAAGCAAAATATAAACAGATAAAATAATTTAAAGAATCCATTTTATTAATCTAATACATCAAAGATAATATTATCATTTCAACATGTCATCGGCATAAAAATATAAATGAAATATTTTGTATCTGTTTTTAAAAAAACTTTGTGTTTGCCCTTAAATAAGGCGACCAACACATCTGCTTTCCTTGGGACTGCCCAGGTTTTAACCCTGGAACCTCTCCTCCTGGAAAACCCCTCAGTTCTGGGCCACTGAGGTGGTCGATTGCCCCTCCCCTAGAGCACATCTTAATTTGAACACTACATTGTCATCAGAAAGAACTGATCTATATTTAGGTTCCATCAAATTCCTAGTTAGAAAAGGAGATTCACATATCAAGTTCTTCCAAATATACCTGAAAGATTTTCAATAATTAAATTGCGTATCCATTTATAACCTTAAATTTAAATTAATTAAAATTAAAATTAATTACCCATTTAACATGCATTTCCTCAGTCTTAGTACCTACACTTCAAACATTCAAATAGTGGCTCCTACATTGAGCAGTGCAGCTTTCCTGATATGAAATTACACACCAAACAGTCTATGCCTCCTGCAGGTTTATTCTTCTAGCTTGTTCAAGTGCCCTCACAGAACTGAGCTGGGGGATTTATTACCATCCTTTACACATTACTATTACGTTATGACACAGCACCCTGCAGACATGACCGCTACTTTAAAGATGCAATGTTTGGTACTGCACTTCATAAAGCATTGGCTCCAGAAAGGTTTATTTCAAAAGATCTTTGGAAAGAACACAGTGGTGAAGGCAGAGTAGTCGAAAAGCAGCAATGAAGGTAAACTATGGGAGAAGGAAGTAGTATAACCTAAAGTAAAGCATTACGAGAACCCGCTCTAGGGCAGAATTACGAGAACCAAGCCGAGAGTCAGGAGCCCTGGCTCGGTGATGGGTATGCTAAAGATGATGCGTTAGACATGTCTTTTCTTTCTGGCCTGACGTCTTCACACCTCTAGCAAAATAATGGGCTAAGCCTTCAGAGGTCCACTCTTACTCTGAACACATAGAAATGCTGCATTAATTATAATAGCAATAATATAGGAATACATAGTTAAGATTGAAACAAAGAAACATAATTTCTGAAGCATGAGAATTAACAGATAGATAAGCCAAATGCATGTGTTTTCAGGTTAATGCAATAATTTCTTAAAATAGTAACATAGATAATAATTGAACCCTATACGGTGGGACTATGAAGTTTTGACAGTGGGAAATTAGGAACTTTAGGTGCTGTACTTAAAGTCAGGGCCCTGAAAGATTGCAAAATCCTTGTAAAGACTCATGAAAAGTCTTCCTACAAGTCCAATAAAGTAGCAAGAAAGCTTCCCTGCTGCCCATGCCCACAAAGAAAAAGAAGATATTGTACATTTACAGTGAGAAATTGAAAAATCTATCCTGTGCCACACGAGCGTGTCAGGTCAGCATCTATGTGATTCACGGGAAGTGGGGCTCACCGGTGAGAAAAATAATGTAAAACACACTCTCAGACCATTGTAAACCCCATGGCTTCAGCAGAAACAAATGAAAGAAACCACGCTGTGGAGACACTTCCAAAATCCAGGAAATCAGCGCCTCCCATTAGCGGAGGGGTAGAGGGTGTGGGAAAGGCCACCATGGAAAGTAAACACATAACCCAAAATACGAGTCACTTGAGGAAACGATCTACCACACGGGAGAGCAACCAGGACAACAAAGGGAAAACTGATACCCCGAGAACTTGAAATTACAGAACAGAAAGAGGCTATCAAACAAATATATTTTAAATGATTAAAGAGAACACAGAAGGAAACAAGAGTAAACAAGAAATTACTAAAAATGAATAATTACGATTAGAAAAATAGATATTATAAAGGGAAAATATGTACAATCTCATATTAAAAATAATTGTCTGAGGTAGATAGTAGATTAGTCATAGCTGAAGAGAGAAGCAAAACACTCGAAGATAAAAAAAGGTGAAGTTGCCTAGATCACGCCAATAACATGTAAATAGATGTAAATAAAGAAAAAAAGATCTTAAGGGTCATGGAGCAGAAAGTTAGATGTTTCAGTAGTTGATATTGATTGGTGATGTATTATTATTGCCTAAAAGACTATGTGGCCCAAAAAAGGTACTCTAGAAATATTTGTTGAAAGTATGAATAAATGAATGAACGAATAAAAGTTCCAGAAAAATAAGACAGATGATGCAATATAAAACATTAATGTTAAAGAGATAATATCTCTGAATTTTTCAAAATTAGAGAGAGATACAAAAGATCAGTTTAAAGAAATATAGCCAGTCCTGAAGAGGAAAAGTCAAAATATGCATACCCTTAGACACCATGTAATGAAACTGTAGGCACAGTAAAAATCTTAAAAAAGGAAAAAGTCAATGTAAAATTAGAAATTAGATGTTCAGGAGACTTCTTATCAGCAAAAATGAAGGCTAAAATGAAATAACGTATTCATGAGCCAAAGGATAGTAACTTTAAGCTGATGACTATATAAAACCTCAATGCCATTCCAGACTGATAGCAAATTGAATAAATTTCCAGCAAAGACTGAAGACTTACAGATCATCATAAGTGTTGTTAACAAATGTATATCAGAAAAGAGCAAAAATGTATCAAGAAGGAATTAAAGATGCACAAAAAATAATGGTGAGTAAAGAAATAAGTAGACATGTTGATAACGTTAAAAAAAATAAAAACAAAATCAGTAACTAAATTGAAGTCAATAAAAATAAAGTAGAAAGTATTCCAAAACAAGAACATGAAAGATTGGGCTAGTGATATGAACAAGATAATTATTCTAGGCTCTTTGAATTGTTTGGTGAGAGTTTAGATTTATTGACAAAATTTACACTTTGTCATTATATATGCATCTTTAACATTTTAAAAGTAAACACTAAAAAACAGAATGCTCTGTATACCTGCATATACACATATGAACACATATACCATATATAACTTTTTATACACATACCTTCAAAACTGACAGGGAACATAAGAGAATAAACAAAATTTCATTAATCCAAATACAGAGAGAAAAAGAGAAAAGAAGCAAAGGAAAATCGTGCAAAGTGAAATAAACCAGGCACAGAAAAACACATACTGTATGACCTCACTTATATGTGGGACCTAACGTGTTCAAACCCATAGGAGAAGAGAACAGAATGGTGGTTGCCAGGGGCTGGCAGGTTGAGGACATGGGAGATGTTGGTTAAAAACACAAATGTCCAGCTGTAAGATGAGTAAGCTCTGGGGCTCTAACGAGCAGTGCGTTCGCTGTGGTCAACAACACTGTGCTGTGCACTTGAACATCACTCCAAGAGCAGACCCGAAGTGTTCGCGCCATGGGAGGTGGGGTGGGCGGAGGAAAGGTAGCTCTGTGTGTTGATGTACATTTTAATTAACTTTATTATGAGGATTATTTCACAGTGTATATATACATCTGTCAAACATTAAGTTGCATACCTTAAATTACACAATTTCTGCTTGTCAATTATACCTCAGTAAAACGGAAAAGTCATTGAGACATGTGTTGAATTTAAAAAAATAGAAACAGAAAAATACAGAAAAAGCAAAGCATAAAAAATGAAAACGAAGAAGCAATGAATGTGATCTTATTTTGAAAACACTAACACAACGGAACTAAACTGACTCAAGGAGAAAAAGAAAAATGGATAAAACTCTAATAAGGAAGTGATGAACTTTAGCCCAGTCTTTATCTCACATCACGTACACATACACACACACACACACACACAAGCTTGAAATAGATCATATACCTAAATGTAAGAGCTAAAACTATAAAACTTCTAGAAGAAAACCTAAGGGGAATTTTTCATGACCTCAGATTGAGTAATAAGTTCTTAGATATAACACTAAAAGCATGATCCATAAAAGAAAAAAATAATAAATTAGACTTCATAAAATTAAAATACTTCACTGTAACAAAAACGATGAAGATGAAAACTCAAGTTACAGACTTGAAAAAATTGTTACAAACCTTATAGTTGATAAGGACTTTCATCCAGAATATAGCAAAGAACTCATATAACTCAAAATTGCAAAGAAAAGAAACAAACCAATTAATACAGGTAAAATATTAGAATAGACGTTTTATTAAATAAGGTAAACAAGTGGCCAACAAACGCATGAAAAGCCGCTTAACGTTGTTAGTCATCAGGGAAATACAAACACAAAGAAAAACGAGATACCACTGCACGTCCACCACGAGGCCCATGATCAAACAGACAGACAGCACTAAGGGTTGGGGAGGATGTGGATAAATGGGAATCTTCCTAGATTGCTGGAAAGGTAAAGTGGTACAGTCACGGTGAAAAACAGTACAGCAGTTTTTTAAAAAAAGTTAACCAAAAACTTACCATACGATCCAGCAATTCTACTCTGGGATATATACCTAAGGGAAATAAAAGCCATTTGTTACACAGACATGCATGTCATGTTCATAATGGTGTTATTAATAATAGCCCAAACATGAACACAATGGAAACGTCTTCCAAATGACAAATGGAAAACAAAATGTAATGTATCCATATAATGGAATATTGTTCAATAACGAAAAGAAACGAAGCAGTGATACATGCTACCAAGTGCAAAACCTCAAAAACCTTATGGTATGTGAAAAAAGCCAGACGCAAAGGACCACGTATTGTATGTTCCACTCATATGAATTGCTGAGAAAAAATGACCCTATGGAGAAGGACGCAAGGGCTCTTTCTGGAGTAATTGAAATGTTATAAATTTGGAATATGGTAGTGGTTGCACAATTCCATTAATTAACTAATAATCATTTAATCGTACACTTAAAATGGGCAAATTTTATGGTATGTAAATTATACTTCAATAAAGCTGTTAAAGTCACAAAAATGCAAACCATAAGTGGAAAGATTAAGTTTGGTTTTACAGTTTTTATAAATAATGTAAATTATTTGATAGACATGAAAAAGTAAAATGACTGCATATAGCTCCCAGAGAAGAACACATAATACTATGGTGGCATTCTTGAGGATGCTCAGCTCCCATGCCCTAACCTCTGCAAGGCAGAATGTCATAGTGGAAAGAAGACTTGGAATTACAGGTGTAAGCTATGTCATTTAAAAGCTATACAAATTCCTGATTACCTGAGCCTCATGTTCACCATCTGTAAAGTGACCTAATGCCCTTTTTACAGTGAAGATTAAATGATGCATAAACATGTGAGGCAATTTTTTTTTTAGAAAAATTATAACGCTCTGTGGAAACTATTAAATGGCAATTGCTAGTACAGTTAGGTACCTTCCAGATGTCAGGGATGTTTTTTAGACATTTTACATTGTGTTATCTCATTGAATGCTCAAAAAATTAAAACCTATGAGGTAATATTTTCACTTTACAGTGAGGTAATATTTCTTTGCACTTTGCTCAAGGTCACCGGGCAACATATAGCATGGACTAAGTTTAGCCTGGACCTGCTGGAGTCAGCGTAGTACTGAGCTACTTTGATGCTTTACAATAGAACTAAGCAAAGCAAGCCCACTCTCCAAGCTTTAGGGCTAACTCTAATGTGCAAACCCATAAGAATGTACTGATCACTTAAGGACCCTTAATTCAGGCTCAGAAGTGTCTATACCCAGGTGTCCTCAAAGTTCCCACCTGCCTAAACATTCCCAAATGATTGTCCCACCCGCATGTAGTGCTCACTGAAAACTCATCTTTGTCTTCCCAAACCTACACTATTAAACCCTCCTCCCCACTATTTCACACTGTACTTTCAGGATTGTTAAGTCCAGAGATTTGGACTCATCTCCATAACTAACTAATTTCTAGGACCTGTTAAGTATTCATTTTAGTTATTTCTACCTGTGGTTGCCTTCTCCTTTTCAATATCATACAACTAGATGGAACCTTTCCCCCTTCACACTCAGGGTATCACAGCAGCTTGCAAATTGTTCTCCCCACCCCCAGTCTCTACCTTACCTCTGTCCCAGACTTCACTATTAGACAGATATTCCCAAAATGCTGTGGCCTTCAAACAATTTTCTTGCCCATTACATTTTAGTTTGTCAAGATTAAAGAAATTTTTAAGTCAATTTAGTATAATACCCTTTCTGAAATGCAAAATTCCTAATTTCTATAATTCTACAGTTTTATGACTTAATCCTCTTTTCACAAAAAATAGAATTAGCTGATAACCAGATAGGTGGTTCAGGAAGGGAGAGGTTTGAACACAGAGGAAGTCGACAAGTTTTTGAAAGTGGAATGAGAGGCACCATATGTTTGTCCATGCGGTTCTCTAGACAAGGTAATCCCTTTCTCCTTGAAGAGGATGCAAGATGAAGAAGATCTTCTTATCTTTCAGGTCTCCATTTCATCTTCTCTTCCTCCAGGAAGAGTTCTCTCACTGACTTCTCTCAAAGCAAGCTCTTCAAATAAGAGGTCTCCCAACTTTCTAATATCCCTTCAGAGCCTCATGAGGTGAGTAATAACTAACTGCATCAAAGTCTGCAGTGGGAGCTCCAGTGAAAAGGCTGTGTTCTGTACCACTCACTGTTTCATCAGCAGCACCTACCATAGTCCCTGAAACACGGTATGTGTTTAATAAACACTCATTGAATTACTGGATACATGAATGAATGAATGAGTGAAAAAGACAGATTGATTTTGGTAACAACTTCATCAAACATCTTGGGAACTCTCAATTATTACATGACTCCTAATGCCCTGCTAAAGCTTTCACATACTGTTGCTAGTTCTGAGTCACCCTGAGAGAGAGCAATTTCTATTCCCAACTTACACAGGATAAAACTAAGGCTCCTCAAGGCAGAGTGGCTTACTAAGATGCTAACCATATATAAAAAATACACACTATGGCACAATCCATGGAAGTTTACATATAAGGCACTGGAAACAATGCAGAAAATAAACAAACGGGACTACATCAAATTAAAAAGCTTATGTACAGCTTAAAAAAAAACGTCAGCAAGATGAATAGGGAACCACTCCCTGGAAGAACATTTTTGCCAATGATACACCTGACAAGAGTTTAATCTCCAAAATACAAAGAACTAATATAACTCAATGCCAGAAAGACAAACAACCTGATTAAGAAATGGGCAAAAGACCTGAACAGACACTTCTCCAAAGAGAACATAAAGAGCACCCATAGATATATGGAAAAAAAATGCTCAACATCACTAATCATAAGAGAAATGCAAATTAAAACCTCAATGAGATATCACCTTATACTTGTCAGAATGGCTACCATCAATAAGTCAACATACAACAAGTATTGGCAAGGTTGTGGCGAAAAGGGAACCCTAGTGCACTGTTGGTAGAAATGTGGACTGCTACAGCCACTGTGGAAAGCAATATGGAGTTACCTCAAAAAATAATAAATGGAAGCCTTGGTTGGTGTGGCTCAGTGGATTGAGAGTGAACCAAAGGGTCATGGGTTCGATTCCCAGTCAGGGCACATGCCTGGGTTGCAGGCCATGTCCCCAGTAAGGGGCATGCAAGAGGCAACCGCACATTGGTGTTTCTCTCACTCTCTTTCTCCCTCCCTTCCCCTCTCTAAAAATAAATAAATAAAATCTTTATTAAAAAAATAAAAAATGGAACTGCCTTTTGACCCAGCAATCCCGCTTCTGGAAATATACCCAAAGATCTTGAAACACCAACACAAAAAAATGTTATGTACCCCTAAGTTTATAGTAGCGCTTTTTACAACAGTCAAAATTTGCAAACAACCCTAAGTGCCCACCTGTAGATGAGTGGATAAAAAAGCCATGGTACATTTACACAACGGAATACTATGAAGCAGTAAAAAAAAGAAGAAACTCTTACATTTTGCAACAGCATGGATGGACCTGGAGAAAATTATGCTAAGTGACTTAAGCCAGTCAGTGAAAGAAAAATACCACATGATCTCACTTATATGTAAAATCTAGTGAACATAATGAACCAATGAACTGAATAGAAACAGAAACCTAAGTTCCCTGTTACATAAAACAGACTTACAGCTGCCAGAAAGGAGAGGGAGAAACGGGATGAAAGATTGTGAAGGGATTAACCACAGAACATTTATGCAGAACCCGTGGACATGGACAACAGTATGGGGATTGGCTTGGGGTAGCATGAGGGTGGGGCTGGGTGGAGGGGGAAGGGAGAAAAAGTGGGAACAACTGTAAGAGCATAAACAATAAAAAAAGAGCAAGGAAGAGCTGTCAAACGCATTTTATCATTTAAAAATAGGTTTTCTGATAACCATTAGGATATTGCTGTGATGAGTATGAGAAATGGTGTTTTTAAACTTAATGTCACCTTTGTATTTCAAATTTTGAGGAACACTAGTGTATTATCTCTTACAACTAGAGTGACTATATTAGTGCCCACTTATCTGTGTGGGATATGTTTCAAGAACCCCCGTGGATTCCTGAAACCATGAGCAGTACTGAACCCTATACTACAGTACATCCTCACTTAACACTGTCATAGGTATGCTCATTCACCTCACATGCACATCTTTGGGGTGTGGGAGGAAACTGGGGTACCCAGAGAAAACCCATGCACAAATGAGAGCATGTGTAGACTCCGTGACAGTGACCCTGGCTGGAAATTGAAATATATACAACGTGGGGGTAGCCCCCCAAAAACCAAATTATCCTCTGGAGGTCAGACCCCTTGTGGTACAGGCTTCTCCCGCTAGGGGCATGTTCTAGGAACCCATCTATAGCTGTGTACCAGCTGGTGTTGTTGTGAGAAGCTGAGTTCAGCTTCAGTGAAATATTTTTGAAGACTCTTTCAACACATTTGCCCATTTCATGATGGGTGATTTATGAGTGCACCTGCCCCTACTGAGCTGAGTGTTCAGCATTTTTGACCAAAAACAGCATGACCTCCATGCCCCACCCTTCCTATTCACCCGCTCTCACCCAAGTGACTTTTGCTTCCCTGGACAAAGAAAGTCCTAAAAGGTAAACATTTTGCTAATGTGGAAGAGGTGAAATAAGAAACAGCAGAATCACAAAAGGCATCAAAATGGATGAGTTCAAAAACTTTCGAGCAGTAGAAAAAATGTCTCAATAGGTGTATTGCATCAAATGGAGAGTACTTTGAAGGTGACTGATGTTTAAACATATAAGAATAAATATACAATTTTTTCATAAGTTCTGGGTTTTGGGGAGGGTGCTCCTTAATATATTTTTTCTCATCCTTGATATAAGGAAATGATGTTGAACAAAACATTATTAGCAGACCTGCAGAACTATGCTTCTTCCTGTGCATACTTAGACACAGTAAGAGATTAACAATCACTAATAATAAAATAAACAATTATAATGCCCTGTAATAAAAGTTATGTGACTGTAGTCTCTCTCTTTCTCACACTCAAAATACCTTTGTGTGCTGTCACACTTCTGGTGATGACGAGATGATAAAACGCCACCGTGGCCATAACTTTTGCATTTTGAGGTGTGACAGCAAAACTAGCAGGAATTTCTTTTTCTTTCTTCACAATTTCATGGACAGAAGATTCATTCTTACTGTAGATCTTAGCAGCCTCAAAATACAATTTTTTCATGTCCTTTTTGAATGGAGAAATGTCGCCTTTTCACGTAAAGGTAGCACTTTACAGCTTCTGGGCATATCTGAATGGTCACCATCATTGCTCGTGCATTTTGAGGCCATTATGAAGTAAAATAAGGGTGATTTGACCACAAGAACTGCCGTATTGAGAGAGCCCACCTGGGAACCAAATGGCTGCAAGGTGACAAAGGGACAGGGAGCTCCCAGCCCATCCGTCAGTCCCCAAAGAGATAGAACAGGATGGTGAGATTTGACCATGTTACTCAGAACTGCCCACAGTTTAAAACTGCTTATTTCTTCCCTGGCTGGTGTAGCTCAGTGGATTGAGCGCGGGCTGGGAACCAAAGGGTCCCATTTCGATTCCCAGTCAGGGTTGCAGGCCAGGTCCCCGTGAGGTCCATGTGAGAGGCAACCACACATTGATGTTTCTCTCCCTCTCTGTCTCCCTCCCTTCCCCTCTCTCTAAAAAAAATAAATAAAAAATAAAATCTTAAAAAAAAACAAAAAAAAAAAACAAAACCCCTGCTTATTTCTGGAATTGTCTATTTAATATTTTTCGAACCCCTAGTTAATTGAAGCTGCAGAAAGCAAAACGGAAGAAACAAGAAACTACGAATAAGGAGAAGTACTGTGTATGTCTTTCCCCACAAGGCCTTGGTTTATGTCTTTGTAGGAGTGTAACCACTGGTAGCACTGCCTTTCACCCTCGAGTGCCCACCTTAGTGACAGCTGATGTGGCCACACCACTTAGTATGCCTCTAGCCCCTATCAGCTGCTCAGAGAATATCTGAGTAACTATTGCCAAGTCGGGCATTAGAGTTTTTTCTCTTTCTCTCTGCTCCTTTGCAGTCCTTTCCTCCTTCCTTTAATGTTTCTTTCCCTTCCCTCTTCTCATTCTTCCAAGCCTCTGACTTCTAGAAATCTCCATCCTTGCCCTGACAAGCAGGTGAATGGTAGGTTGTTAGACCTTCCCATGCTCAGAGGCAATAAGGGAAATCAATCTAGTTTCAGAGCTCTCTACATTTTAAAGAATTTTTGATTTGTTTCATTTCAAATTTAAAACAACCTCAAATGTATTTGCCAAAACACACCCTCTGTATTTTTATTTTTTTAAACCCCAGGTGCAACTTAAGGAAAACGTAATCCCTAAGTTTGACTCACAAAATGCAATTTTTCCATAGGATATTTGATATCTTCTTTGAAAGTATATACATTTTTAATTTTTTTCCTTTCAAACATCAGAAAATTAGAGTTGATAGATTTTACTTTTAAAAAATACAAACCCAAAATTTTTTGAATTCAAAATACGGATAAATATACTTGGGCTTTGTAGGTTGAGGTACAGCCGTACCTGCTGTGCAGGGGTTTTAGTTCCCTGCCATTTCACCAGCCAGAATCTCCAGCTTCAACTAAAAAACACACCACTAAAAATGAAAATTGATGACATGTGACATTATTTTAGATCTGTGGTTTGTAAAAGTTTATGCTTTCAAAAGTCTTTTTATGCCCTTTTGTGTTTCATCAAGGTTTCTAAATTAGATTTTTTTTTTTCAGTATTTGGGCTCCAAAATTGTTTTTTATGTTTAAACTTTGAATTTGGCTTTTTACTGCATAGTCTTTTATTGATTAGGTCCTGGAGGTAGGGAGGAAGTTCAGGCACTTCACACCCACGTTCTATTTCAGAGGACAGTGGCAGCTTACTTTCTTTAAAAAAAACTTATTATGTTTTGAGAATAGCTTTAGATTTATATAAAACTTTCAAAAATAGTACAGAGAGCTCCTGTACACGTCTTACCTATTTTCTCCTATTATTAACATCTTTCATTACTGTGATACATTTGTCACCACCAAGGAGCTAACACTGGCACACTACTATTAATTAAATGTCACACTTTATTTGGATTTCACCGATTTTCCTTAGTATACTTTTCCTGTTCCAGGACCCCATCCAGGAGACCACATCATGTTTAGTTGGCAAGTCCCTTTAGAGGACTCTGTCCTGTGACAGTTTCTCAGACTTTCCTTATGTTTGATGACCTTGACAGTTTTGAGGAGTATTAGTCGGGCATTTTGTAGGACGTCCCTCAGGATGGGTCCACCTGATGTTTTCCTCACAGGGGCTGGGGGTTTGGGGGAGGAAGACCTCGGAGATGAGGTGCCATTCTCGTCACATCACAGCGGGGGTACACGCTGTCCACAGGAGCCATCACAGAGGGTGTTAACCTGAATGACCTGGCAGTGGCCGTGTTTGCGAGGTTGGAAATGGATTACTTTTCAACCAACTCCTTAACATTCAGGGAGGCAGCAGGGGAAAGTTTGGAGGCGTGTGATTGCAAGTCAAGAAATAAAATTCTTAACCCTGGCTCCGCCACTAACCTCCCATGCCCCTTCACTCTCTAGGTCTTACCTATCATCTATGGGGTCCAGAGAAAACACCGTGAGGAAAAGGAAAAATCTTCCTAGGTCTTATTTCTTACACAGAAGTCTCCCCACCCCTTATCTGCCATTTCACAGTCAGTAGTTTCAGTACCCATGGTCAGCTTCGATCTGAAAATAATAAGTGAAAATTTTAGAAATAAATAATTCATACATTCAGATCATGTGCCGAGCCGAGTAGTGCGATGGCCCTCACAAGACCTGGAACAGGACTTGCCCCCACTGTCTACCTCTCCACCCTGCAGATGCCCCCACCGGTGAGTTACCTCGCGGCCCTCTCAGTCCTCGGATCTATTGTCTGGTTCCGCAGTGCTTGTGGTCAAGCCTCCCTAATTTTACTTCCCAGTGGCCCCAAAGCCCAAGAGTAGTAAAGCTGGCAATTCGGACATGCCCAAGAGAAGCCGTGAACGGCTCCCTTTAAGTGAAAAGGTGAAAGTTCTTGACCTCATAAGGAAAGAAAAAAGTCATATGCAGAAGTTGCTAAGATTTATGGTAAGAAAGAATTCCTTATCTGTGAAATTATGAAGAAAGAAAAAGAAATTTGTACTAGGTTTGCTGTCATACCTAGAAGCAAAACATACAGCTGCAGTACTTGATAAGGGCTTAGTCAGATGGAAAAGGCATTCAATTTGTGGGTCAAAGACATGAACAGAAAACTGTTTCAGCTGACAGCAACGTGTTGCACCAGACGGCAAGGGGTCCACTGAAGGGTCTGACACCAAGCTCTTTACTGCGAGTGAGGGATGGCTACGCAGACTCAGGAACAGGCTTGTATTTCATCATCTCGCGTCATCACGAGCAGAAGGGTGAGTACAGTAGAATACAATATGGAGAGAGAGAGAGACCACATCCACACGATTTTATGACAGTATACTGTCATTCTTGTTTTATTAGTGGCTGTTAATCTCTTACTGTGCCTAATTTAGAAATTGGATTTCATCGTAGATAGGTACGTACCGGAAAACCCATCATTCCTACAGGGTTCAGTACTGTCAGTGCTTTCAGGCACCTACTGGGGGGCTTGGAACATGTCGCCTGTGAAGAAGGGGGAGAACTACTGTGCTACATAGTATCACAATCCATATTTTCCCACTTCATCAGTCAGAGTCCCAGTAGAAAGAAAGGCGAGGAAATTAGAGAAGAATATGATGAACTATTGATAAAGGTAAAGGGGGGATGAAGGGAGACCCCAACCTTTACTGCAGCCTTCTAGGTCTACGTGCCAGCAAGATGCCTTCATCACAGCTACAACAAAGAGGTCAGAGGAAGTAGAGTTTAAGGGGCCTTTGAGACGCTGATACGCAAACCGAGGGGGAAAGCTGTCTGAAAGGAACTGTGCCCATCATTCAAAACATGGCCAGCCCAGGGCAAACCTGTAGGCAGGGAGCTGGTGGAATAAATTTTCTAACCTCATGCTTCTCCCTCTCTTGAATCTTCGGAAAGTGTTCCACGCCGGATGATTTAACCTGAAGCTAGAAGGCAAGGAGCCCAGTGAGATCAGACACCTGGAGAACAGAGAACGGCGGGGAAGGGTAGGAAGTATAGTTGGGGGGGGGCAAACCAAAGATATCCAGCACACTTGTAGATTGAATGCAGTGAAGTACAACTGAATCGATTCGGCCCAGCATATAACATGCTCAACCTTATTTAATATAGCTATTACTTAGGCATTTGCAGAGACAGAGGACTCAGTGAATTCCCCGACAGCCCATGCCAATGTGGCATTGTTCGCTTATTACCATCTGCCATCTGTGTCTTCCTTCCTTTCTTCTCAGACAACAGGCGTGAGCTCTCTTCCATATCAAAGCTTGAAATATCTTCAGATACTTCCAATGGACTCTCTGGATCTCCTCCTCTCTAGCTAAGCAGTCCAAATTCCTTCTAGACTAGGTAGAAAATTACACTAGTGTAAGGAATCATCCAACTCTAAGATCTGCAATTCCTTGGAGAGATTTCTATCCCTAAGGTTCATTAATGTTGCACTGAGAATTAATGTAATGAAATGAAGAGAAGAGGCCAAGATTTTGAGGGACTGGGTCAAAAAACAGAAGTTAAATTGCCTTTATCAGAGAAATAGAACAAGACATCACTCAAAAGGGAATAAGGGAAATTTGAGACTCTGGGCAAGTGATTGGGTTAGGAGCCTCGAGGCGCATCAGACAGGTAATTGTCCCGTGCATAAAACTGACCCCATCTTAAATGTAATTCTAGAAAATAAAAGGTAATAATAAGAACATAAAGCTTTGCCACTATTGTTTTACATTTGACAAGGCTTTAATATTTTTATATCATTTATAGCATTGTAATATAGACATTATTATGCTCATCTTGAGATGAGGAAAAAGGCTCAAACTGATTCAATATCTGCTCCAAAGTCACCCTGTCCCAGTCCAGGGCCAGGCATATATTTGACACTCAGCAAACAAATCTGAAGGAATGAAACATAATTCGCTTAAGTGCTGAGTTAATCTAGAAAGGGCTGCCCAACACTCTCTACTTCTTGGCACAATTGTTGGGCACCGAGAGGAGTCAGCCAGGGTTCCTTTTTCATGTTCTAGCCAAAGAGACTCATTTGGACACCCGCATGAAAATAATTTTTATATTCTCTAATGACTATAACTCACTTTCTATTACTTAATAAATGTGACGAATAAAAGAGTCCTTGGGAAGCCAGATAGCATTTGCAAATGTGCTGGTGTGACTTGACTGATGGGGCTTGGAGCCCAAAGCGGGGAGCAGAGCCGCTGAAAGCTGCAGGTGTCGGCAGAAACTGACTTCCGAGCCATTCTCTGTTCTTGGATGGTGATAATCTGGGCTTTTTAACTGATTAGAAAATCTAAAAAGTGCTGCTTGATTTTTCAGTTTGTATATTAGAGTCAGCTAACTGTTGGAATTCGACAAGCTTTTCTGTCATCCTTCCCCCCTAGTTCTAGCTTGTCTCCTCATTCTGGGGACTATACCACTCTGCAGATGAGGTCATGAGGCCCAGTGGGTTAGAAAGACTCACCTAGAGAATATCTATACTTTTGCTGGAATTAGAGAACTCAGGAAAAGCCATGGTATTACTGTTTTTCCAAGCTACACATTTTTAAAAATTTTGTTGAGCATTTAAAAAATATTTTTAATTTTTTTGTCATAGGGAAAGAGGAAAAGGGTTCTTTAATCACTATGACATGGTGAGTATAATGGAAAAACACCTGGGTTTAGAGTTAATCCTCGGTTTGCTTTTAAACATATTACTTAATTAAAAGAAAACAACCTGGGGTAGTTTTTTTTTTTTCACTTGTCTGTGTCCTTTATGAGAGTGGTTATCTGTTTCAAAATTCATGCTTTAGTGCAGTGGTTCTCAATTTTGGCTTCACACTGGAATCTCCTCGGGAGCTTTAAAAAATTATAGGTGGATGAACCAATAATAAATACCTATATGTAGGACCTATGTATTTAAAAATATAATCCAAAGGTGTAGCTAGTATTTAAAAAAAAAAAAGTACTGTTTAACCAATCAGAATGGAAAGGTCAGTTTTTCAGAGACACAGAAAGTTGCAAGGTTTACTCTAAACCTCCTGTAGATGAGAAAGTAGAAGCTCAGGGAAATTGCTAAATTTTCCCAGGATCACACAATTTAGAGTAGAATTCAAGTCTCCTGAAATCTAGGTCAAAATATTTTCTACAATTATAATTTTACCCTGGATCACTCATAAGATACCCAGAGCAAACAACAGAGCTAGAGATACCAATTCCTTAACAATAACAGCACTAGCAGGAGCTTGGCTGTAAGGTTAGCCCTGAGAATGCCCTACACTCTCATGACCAGCCTATCAAACCTTCAGTTTGGCTTAAACCAAGGTCACAGACTCTCTCCTGACCACAATGTCCAGGCAGGCAGTGGACCTAGGACAATATGGTAGAGAGAGGGAAGCCAGGAGGAAATGGAGGGTCAGTCTTTCAAATTCAAAATTTTAACAGAGCAAACAGAACAAACTGGTGACCTGAATGTCCTTGCAGGGTGCTGCCTTACAAGTCTCAGCTTTAATCCCGCCCCCGCCCCCACGGAATCCCAAAACACGGTCCTAGATTTCAGAAGGATCTGGACTGCAGGATCTGATCCAGGGTCTTGCCATTAGTCTGCTTTGGTTGTATCACCTTCTTGTCAGATGTCAGGAAACCAGGAGCTGCAGATTTTGAGTACTGACTGGTCCAGGCCACAGGGTGACAGAGCGAGAACCAGAAAAGAGGTCTTTGCCTCCCTGTCCTCGCTGCTCTCCGAGCCTGAGGCCAGGACTGAGAGCTGAAGCTTCTGTCTTAGCTGCAGTCTCCCAGCTGAGTTACTTTTCCTTCACTAAGCCTTGTTTTTTTTTACCTACTATAAAAATTAAAATAATAAAACTATGTGCCCCATAGCATTGTTATGGGGGTTAATAATATACATTAAAATTTAGCTCAGGGCCAGCTACCCCATCAGGATTCCTTAGCTGCCATTTTTGTCATTGTCTTTGCTGATTTGTTGTGCCACGTTGCTCCTCATCCCAGAATCATGATCCTTCAGTGTTCCTGCTTTTAAAATGAGATGATTCACATGGGCTCTTTTCTCCTACAAGCCATCAGGGTGCAAATACACTTGCAATCACCTACCAAGAGCTTCATACGTGCTAAGTTCTAATGTGCAGCTTGGTGCTCGGCAGACTATCACAGACTCAGGGCTGACTGGTGTATGGCCCCCCCAGAATATGACCATTCCTTTTTACGATGTATTCATGAGAAAAAGAAAGTGGTTATGAGAAGGAATAATGGAATCAGAAGCTTGAAAATGTTCAGATGGCTTGGACCCTGGAAAGGACACACTTTTCCCGTAGCCTGAGTGAGAGGAGTTTGGCCTGGAAACCTGGCTCGTCTTGTTTCTGTCTCTGACTCCAGTGTCTTGCCCTGGCCTCCTTTCCTCTGTCATTGTCCAGCAGACTTCAGGAAGGGCATGCAAGTGTGGAGAGATGAGGGCGGACACGTTTTCCAAGCTTGCAGGCAGCCCCAACCTATGTTACTAGAGAACAGACACTCTCAGTCTTTCTAAGCATCATGTGGCTTCCAAGCGCTGTGGGGCATGGACTTGAAAGAAAATTCCTGCACCTGTTCACTGGATCCAGCCTCTGGGAAGGGAGGATAAGCACATACTCCCTTTGGTTATCTTCTGACCTGGCTGCTGTGACAGCCTCTGTCCCTCATGCGGTACTTGTTGATAACCACAAGGTGGCATTGCAGATTAAAGTGAAATACCACAAACGTGCCAGCACTCAGGTTGAGGCTCTGGCATTCCACACCTGGGAATTAAGAAGACATTTATGCCAATCTGCTCATTTTACAGATGGCCACACTGAGGCTCATAAACAAGGTACACCCTGCCTAGGGAGTTAGGGTGTAGAATATAAATCTCTTGAGTACTAATCAGACAATACTTTGCCATTCGTTATTAGGTAGCCAGATAACGGAACGTGTCCCTCAATTTAGCGTAGTCTGAAATACATCAATGTGGTTTTAAAAGAATAATTTCCTTTATTAAAGGGGGTACAAGAAATTAGAATGTAAATACCTTGAGGGCAGAAACTGAACCAATTCACTTGCCCCATAGAAGATCCTAGGGTCAGTTTAGAGAGCATTGGTTCATGACTCCTACTACACGTTATCTTCCTCCTCCTTCAGGTTTTTTTTTTTTTTTTAATATTCAGACTAGATTTCTAGAAGTTAATAGGGAAAAAACTACTTCCTTCTTTATTTCTCATTTTCTCAGCTAACAAGTAGTTACTGAGACCCTACCAAGGGCAGGGGCGGGTCTGGGTTCCTACTGGCGACCTGGCCTTGTGTTTGGTGCTGAGGAGGTGGTGACAGAGGGACACTGAGGAGCGGCCCTCCTCTCACAGGGCTACTGTTAGCTTACTCATTAGCTTTAGGAAATTACGGAGATTAAGCACAGATATTTCTAATACTTTTCTCTTTACTCTCTTTTCCGTCTCTGGTTCCTGCACAAAATGCAGGGTCAAGCTTTGTTTCTGAATCTTAGGGAAGCCAAGTGGCCTCTGAAGTCCAAAGGCATATCGATGTCAGGATGGACTTTCTAGCGTCACTCTCCTGCCATAGTACGTGGGGATCACCTCTCATCCCAGGTTTGTCACTCTCTGAGGCACCTTGGGAAAGTCACTTTTCTTCGGACTTCAAGTTCCTCCTGTCTAAAGTTCCCTCAAAGCCCCATACCCTGTAGTTGTAGAAAATCTAACACCCTCCCCTTGTGAAGCTTGTTAGCAATTGAAACGTTTTCCCCACTGCTTCTGTTTGGGCTCCTTTGTACCAAAACATCTGCTGTCCAAAGAGGGTCCCTGATGACTGAATCTGGAATGTGTATTCTTTGGAAAGCTCGAAGATTGGGGCCTCAGGGAAAAAGAAACGCCATCATGCTGTTTTAGAGAAATCCTCTGCCATCGGATGAAAAATCAGAGATTCTCAGTAGGAAAAACAAGTCAGATGCCCCGATGAAGCTTTGTAAGTGTTCTGTATCCTAATGCTCACGTAAGCCAAATGGCCTCATGCGGGACCTTGACTTTCTTGGAGTGATGTTAAAGAGTAGATAAGAACAAGTGACGTTCAAGAACAGGTCCAATTTTCTGATTCACAAAGTCTAATTCCCTACAGGTAAAATTCCCCACAAAGCCATCAGCGTTGGAGAGGGGTCCGAAGACACTCAGGTGTGGGTCGAGAACATTCCTGTAACTGGGCTCTCGAGGTTTGGTCTCTGAAGCCATCAGGGGCTTTTGCCGACCAGTTTTCATGCTGTCTTGTCATCCCTACCCCACCTTCCTTTCTCCTAGGTTATAGCCCTGCCTATTCTTTCACTGGTTCCTCCCATGAGATGGTGTCCTGACATCTGAGGAGTGGTGACAAAAACAGCATGGTCCCCCAGAGGTCCCTGTGCAACTTCTCTGTGCCCATTCCTGTACTAAGCAGGGCAATAAGGACAGAAGAAGGTATGGTCTGTGTCTTTGAAGAGCTCATTCTACAAAACAAAGCTATCAAGTGTAGGTAAACACACACACACACACACACCCCAAAAACAAAGGCAAGAAGTTTAGACCACTCGGCCATCGTGACAAGCTCGAAAGGCAAGCAGTTTAAAGTGGCTTTCATGGATAGGACAGAAAATAGCCCATGTAACAGACATAGAGTTCTTAGGACATCAATTTGTATTCTCAAGTTTCTGGGTGTTCTTATTCTGTTCTCCTTATTTCATTAAATGGGTGTCTACACTTATTGCCAATGAATGTCACCCACGTGAATATTAAAGGGAAATAAATGCATTCCCAGAGGCCAGGCTAGTTACATCCTTCCTTTTGTTTGCCTCCTTTCCTCTTTTAAGTCAGGGATAGCTGAGTACTGAAAGCAGAAATTTTGTTTCATTAATCCTTTTCTTTTGTGCGAATTGATGCAGCTGAGACTCAGGGAGAAAATGATGTTTGCACCCAACCCAGGATGAACCAACAGGCTGTATTCCTCTCGCAAAGGAACTCGTCTTTGCAGCAAATGCTTGTTTCTTCTTTGTTGCTGATTGCACACGTGAGATCATTAGGCTGGAAAACACAGAGCTCTGGAGACAGGGTGTGAACGCTGCGTAGTAATGAGTTCCTCCTCTGTGCTTTTGGTGGCTGAGTCCTGCAACAGTAAGCTCTTCAAGGCTTCAGTGGAGGGGGCAGTAATTCCCCACCTATAAGGAAGCCCCTCTTCTCTTCTTGTAATTAGAGTAGAACCCACTCTTTACCATACATTTGCAAAATATGCTGCTGGTTACAGAGCAAAGTCATGTCTATTTTCTTGCTTCCTTCTCATGATAGCCCTGGGAGGCAGGTGGGGATATCACAGCCTATACACAGAGACCGAAACTGTGAGCATTTAAGAGATGGATCCTCTGTCATGTAGGGCAGACTAGGCAGAAAGGCAGAGGCTGAACTTGAAATCAGGGATTTTGATCTCAGAGCCCTGGATGATTGTTCACACCTCACAGCTACCTCCAAGACATGCCCCTTTGTGCATAATATGACTATTTGTAAAGTTCTAGCCATATAACTCTAGCCCATTCACTCCTCACAACAACCATGTGAAGTCAATATGGGTGTTCCTGATTTATAGCCGAGTTGTACAGCTTTCTTATTTTTTTTAATCTTTCCATTTAGGAGACACATGACAAGTATATACAGTTGAAAGAAGGAATTGTGTGCGTGTGCATGTGTGTATTTAATCAATGCAACTCCGCTCCCCATTTCAAGTTCTAAAAAACACAGTGGAGCAAAACCAGAACGAACCCAGTCCCTTCTGCTTCTTCATTCCAGAACAGTGAAATTTTCCATTCACAAAAATGTTGTCAAAGCCCCTGCAGGGCCTAAAATGTTTAAATAAAAATTTATATTATTTGCAATGTACTCTATATCCCCTGAATAAAAACTGGAAATGTGTTGTTTGTAAAGATGCTGAATATGCAAAATCAAAGTTTGACTTTCTCTTATATTTACTAGTAATTTAGAATAGATCAAGAGCTTATGAATTTATTATATTTAAATTCTTCCAGAAATCATACAAGGTTTATAGGTGTAGAAACTAAGGCATAGAGATGATCATCAATTTCCCAAGCATCGAATGACAGAGCTCAGTCACACAGAACTCGGGGCTGCTTGATTGAAAACATCATGTACAAGTTCTTGGAATTTTCCATAAGGTACAACGGCATCTTTGGCTCCTCTGTCACTGGAAAATACTTCTTCCAGCATTATCCAGGCCTCGACAGCTTTAATTCAGAGAAGGCCTTAATTTTTTTTTTTTAATTCGTTTCTGGGGATAGGACACAAAATAAATAAGAATAGAGGCCTTATTCATTCTGCAAGCTCAACTTGTAGTCCCCTTAACATGTGAAAATTACCGACAACAGCTTCCGTGTGTGTGACTTTGATATGTCGAATAATGAACATACCTCTCCGATGCTTCCGGAAGAGCAAGAGCAAAGTACAGTAGCTCCCCCTCATCCATGGTTTCACATTCGGTGGTTTCCATAACCTGTAGTCAACCTTGGTCTGAAATAGTACAGGGAAAATTCCAGAAATAAACAATTTATAAGTTTTAAATTGCACGCCCTTCCGGGTAGTGCCGTGAAACCCCGAGCACCGGCTTCATCCCGCCCCGGACGTGACTCCGCCCTGCGTCCGGCGTCCCCACGCTCTGCGCTCCCACGCTCCGCGCGTTCCCACCCGTTAGTCTCTTAGTGGTTATCAGAGCGACTGTGGGTATCGCAGTGCTCGTGTTCAAGTCACCCTGGTTTTACTTCACAGTGGCCTCAATGCGCGACAGCAGTGATGCTGGCAATTCGGATATGCCAGAGAGAAGCCAGGCTGTGGTTCCTTCATGTGGGAATGTGGAAGTTCTCCACTTAATAAAGGACGAAAAAATCATATGCGAGGTTGCTAAGATCTACGGTAAGGCTGAATCTTTTATTTATGAAATTGTGAAGAAGGAAAAAGAAATCTGTGCTACTTTTGCCATCGTACCTCAGACTGCCGACGTTATGGCCACAGTGACATTTTATCATGTCACGTCATCATAAGAGGGAGGGTGAGCACAGTGAGATACTTTGAGACAGAGAGAGCCCCACATTCACCAAACTTTTATTACGGTACACTGTTATAATTGTTCTGTGTCATCATTATTTTTGTTAATCTTTTACCGTGCCTAATTTACACATTAAACTTCATTGTAGGTAGGTATGAATACAAAAGAAAACCATAATACAACAGGCCCTTGAATAACGTCATTTCATTCAACCTCGTTTTTGTTGTATCATTGATGAGGAAAAAAATGGATTCAAAGCTGGTACCACTGTCTGCGTGAAGTTTGCACATTCCCTATGTCTGAGTGAGTCTTCTCTGGGGATTCTGGTTTCTTTCCACGTCCCAAAGCTGTGCATATGAAGGGAATTGGTGTGGCTCTACTGTCCAGCCTGAGAACGTGTGGGTGGGGGGTGAGAGGCCCTGCAGTGGAAGAGTGTCCTGTCCAGGGTGTGTCCTCTCTGGCTCCCAGAGCTGCTGGGAGAGGCTCCAGCTTCCCTCCCCTCTGCCCCCTCCCCACCCTCTGACCCTGAACTGGAGTAAGTGGATTAAAAAGAATTATGTATCTTCTTTTCATTCATCTTTCTTAAATGTATAAAGTTCACATTTATTTCAATATTTGATGTTAGAAGTGTTTTGGGGTCTTTAGAAGTTTGGTAATGTTTTATTCACCAGAAATAGGCCATGGAACTTAACTCTTATTTATAACAATTAGTCTACGTTAAAATTCGTTCTGTTATACGTCGTTTTACTTAAAGTAGCAGTTTCCAAGAACCTGTCAAGGACATTAAGTGAGCACTTACTGAATATATAGGGTCCAGTAATACCCACAATTTCAGGCATCCACTGGGGGTCTGGAACATACTCCCCTTGGATAAGAGAACTTCTGTGTGCCCAGCTGCTGCACTGGTTAGTAGTCAGGACTCAGCCTGTTAAGAGTTATCAGCTTCAGTAACATCCACTCCACTCAGTATGTGGGATTCCCAAATTTGCCAGGGAACTTCTGAGAGCCCGTGCTTGGGTGGCACCTGAAGTTGAGTAAACTCTTTAAATAAAAATATGAAAATCACTAATGCATTTTGTGCTGTAATTTGATAGGCTTAATAGTATATAATTAGAAGGGGTCTTAACCATCTTCCGATTCAATCATTTGTAGAGAGGTAAGTGATCTGCCTAAGATCCCACAGCAGGTCAGCTACACAGCTGATATTTTGATTCCAAGTAAAGACCCTTTCCTTTGCATTAGTCAGTGTGAGCATTCCCTGAGCTCCCATCACAAACCTGGCCCTTGGATAACAGCAAATGCAACAAAAATAAGTCCTGGACCTGCTTTCCAGGTTGAGTAAGAGACAGAGCAGTAAATAAAATGTATGCAAAACTATAATTATATAAAATAATAATAACAGCCAACACATTAATTGGGATATTAATGCTTATAATGACTCCAAGAGGTGGATCTGTCCTTTATTTTTATTTTGTTGTTGTTTTTAGTTTTTCAATTACAGTTGATAATTCAATATTATTTTACATTTGTTTCAGGTATATACTGGTTAGACATTTATATGATTTACTAAGTGACCCCCCTGATAAATCTAGTACCCACTTGGCACCATACATACCTGTCCTTGTTTTAAAAAAGTGAGAGGAATCAGAAATGTAGAGGTTTAGTATTTAGTTAAGGTCATGTCCAGTAAATAATGAATCTGGAATTATGAATACAATGGAAACTTTGGGTAACCAGAGGAAGAGAAATATCTTTATTATCACATGCACATAATGGCAGAGTTTTAAATTCATGAGCAAACACTAATAGGAATAAAGAGGGAAATATTCAAGTCCGTGTTGGAGATTTCAACATTCCTCTTTTAGTAATTGGTAAAACATGTAGACAAAAATCAGGAAGAATGCAGAAGACTCAAAAAACACTATTAACAAACTTATTATAATTGGAATTTATAGAATACTCCACCCAGTGACAGCAGAAAACACATTCCTTTCAGATGTACATAGACTGTTTACCAAGATAAATCATCTACTGGACAATAAAAAGGTATCAATAAGTTTTAAATGATTGGGTAAAAAACAAAGATAGTATTAAAGTCTGTTCTCATCCTTAACATAAACTGACTTGTATGTGCATTACATCAGAATTATTACATTAATATTACAGTTAAAACATGTTATCTTATTAACTCACGATGTGACCACTGGCATGTTTCTCTTTATCCCTGAACTTATTTTCCCAAACATAAATGTTTTGTATTAACTACACAATGTTTCCTTAAATTCTTTTTCACTGTTATTTATGACCAACACCTAGCACAATGCCTGTTATGCATAAGAGCATCTCAACACATATTTGTCCAAAAAATGTTAAATGGATTAAGTAATTGCTCAGATTAAAGAGATGCTTAACAGATCTGCTGCATTTCAACCCATACATTTCTGGCTTCAAAAAAAAGTCTTCTTTCCAAAATACAATAGATTAGGGTTTAGGACTTCTTGTCCTTACTTAAATACATACCCCTACTTAGTTTATTGTGAACTATAATGGATGTGTGTATCAACTACACACATACAATTTTCAGTTATCTGCTTAATGGAGTAACCGTCCCGTGTCTTTAGGTAAATGGCAGTAATGCAAGTTTTTGTTGGAGCAGTATATAATAAATGATGTGATCCATATGTTCTATAGAACATTATTAATGTTCATGAAATGTGAGGTAGCAATAATGAAATTCATGTAAACATTTCAGAATTTTGATTTATCCCAGCCTCCATTTTGCTGTTAAAAACATGAATGCTATATACGGTTATTGAAGTATCACTAACAATGTACTGATTGTTTTAAGAGTACTAAAATGTATGTCATGATTTTGCAAGTATTTCTGACCTAATCTTAGGATGAAGAATATTTAGTTTAGTATTCTTTCAAGTGTATTCTACAAAGCCATAGTTACACAGGCTATAAAGAGAGCGAAGGAAAGAATGCCAGTTTCAAAAACTTTTAGAAACATTGACCTAAATAAATTCACAGGACTTTGTAGATTCTTTGGTATATTAATGTGTATTATAAATATTAAAATGGTGGGGGGAGGGATCATTGTATTAAAGACTCCTAAAACAGCCCTCAGTGGAGTGAGTGCTGGCCTGTGAACCAAAAGGTAGCCAATTCTATTCCCAGTCAGGGCACATGCCTGGGTTGGACGCCAGGTTCCCAGTTGGGAGCATGTGAGAGGCAACCAATCAATATATCGCTCACACACTGACATTTCTCTCCCTCTCTTTCTCCCTCCCTTCCCCTCTCTCTAAAAGTCAATAAATAAAATCTTAAAAAAAAAAAAAAAAGACTCCTGAAACATTTTACCATATTTATTAGTGCCCCTTGGTGGCTGTAACAAATTACCATGAACTCAGTGGCTTACAACAACAGAAATGATTCTCTCCCAGTAGAGGTAGCTAAAAGTCCAAAATCAGTGTAGCAACAGGGACACCTTTCCTATAGAATGTCTCAGAGAGAATCTGCTTCTTCCAGCTCCTGGTGCCTTTGGCATTTCCTGGTGGACGGTTGTGTCCCTCCAACCCTGACTTCTTGGCCACATTGTCTTCTCCTCTGTGTGTCTCTGTTGAATTTCCTTTGGACTCACATCTCCCTGGATTTTAGGGGCCTCCTAAATAATCCAAGACAAGGTCCTCCTCTCCAAACAAGTAACATAGTCATATCTTTTGTGATATAAGGTAATATTTGCAGGTCCCAGGAGTTAGAAGGTGGGCATATCATTTTTGGGACCACCATTTAGCCCAGTGTACCATGGAAACATTTTATGGGACTTACCTTTTGTTCTTTCCTATATCTCTCAACAAATATCTTTGAACCACCACTATAGGCCAAGCACTTTTCTAGGTACTAGAGACTCAGCAACAAATAAAATTTTGGAAGAATAAACTTGAGAAAACTCTGCCATTAACCAATAAATATGCTTTTCAAATTAAAACATCTGAAAAGGTATAGAATGAATACAGTTTATCTTTTCTGTCATTCAGTAACTTGGCTAATTTAGGAGATATTATTTAAATTTCTCATATTTATCAGCCACTGGGATATGGAAGTGGGTGAATAAAACACAGACTCTGCTTTCATGAAGTTTGGATCTGCTTGAAGATAGACATAAGATTGAAAGCCATGCTCAGAGTGATAAGAAAGTCTATTAAAAGGAAAAGATGTTATTTTAAAAATGAAGGGATCAGGTAGGCAAAATGAAAATTGACATAAAGTACTCAACAGTGAATGACAGAATGGATACAGTGGAGAATAAAGTAGTAGACTGGAAAATCAGGTCAAAGAAGATTCCTAGAAGGCATCAAAGAGATAAAAAGATGAAAAATATTATTTGAAGTTAGGAAATATAGGGGAGAAAAGCAGAAGTATTAATATCCATGTAACAAAAGTATCAGAATAGAGTCAAAAATGGAGAGGTCATATTTGAAGAAATAACAATTGAGAATGTCCCCAAAGCATTTTTTTAAAAAGTAGCATTTCAGATAGAAAAGTCTCAGAGTGCTAAATAATGTGAACAAAGGAAGCAGAACACACAAGAAACAAACAAATAAGTAAACAGTCATAGGAGATAAAATTAAACACCAGAAAAAGACATGACATAATCCAATCCAATTCTAAAGGGAAAATAGACAACTACAAGGGAGTAAGAAATCAGTTTGAAATCAACACTTGGTTTGCACCATTAGATTCAAGAAGAGAGTAGAAAAACATTTTCAAAGATTTAAAAAGTTGTGTATCAAGCTCACATGCAAAATTGAAATAAACAGTCTTAAGCATATAAAGTCTCAGAAGCTTAATTACAAAAATACTGTTTGAAGACATTTTCATAGGAATTATTACAACAAATAAATAATTACTTACCTGGGAAGATCTATAGAACTTAATCAGGGATAATTCTACAAATTTAAAAAAAGGAAAGAAAGGCAAATATATAGGAATTCAAACCAAACTTAATGTGATACACACAGGTTGTGAAAAGTCCTTAATCAGAGGTAAATATATACATTCTGAGTCCTAAGAATTGATGAGAAAAACAAAACAATGATAATTCTTAATAAATTGATTCTATCTGAAAGAACGCAATAGAATGCATAACTTTCAGAAGAGTAGAACAAAATTCATTCTGTCCATTGGACGTTAGAAAAGAAGAAATAAAAAGAGAAAGAGAGCATGGCAAATAGAAATTTCAAAATAAAGTTACAGAAATAAATGGCATCATATCAATACAACAATAATGCATTAAATGCTTATCATTTAAGTTCACTGCTCAAAAGCCAGAGATTTTCACATTGTATTTCTTATGATTTGTTTCTTCTCATAGAGCATTTTAAAACAAAGGAGCATACATAGTGTACACAAAGTATGAGTACATGCCTATGAGAAAGATGTGTACCAGAGGAGGCTGAGGTAGCAATGTTCTTTCTTTCTTTTTCTTTATTATTTTAAATTCTATTTTATTGATTATGGTATTACAGTTGTCCTGATTTCCCACCTCCGTTCCCCTGCAGCCAGCACTCTCCACTCCCTCAAGCAGTCCCCCCACCACTGTTTATGTCATGCATGAATGTTCCTCGGCTACTCCATTCCCTATGCTGTAATTTACATCCCCATGGCTATTCTGTGACCACCTATTTGTACTTCTTAATTCCCTCACCTCCTCACCCGTTCCCCCATACCCTCTCCCATCTGGCAGCCATCAAAATGCTCTCTCTCCATGTCCATGATTCTGTCTCTGTTCTTGTTTGCTTAGTTTATATTTTAGATTCAATTGTTGATAGATATATATTTATGATCATTTTATTGTTCATAGTTTTGATCTTCTTTTTCTTACATAAGTTCCTTTAACATTTCATATAGTAATGGTTTGGTGATGATGAACTCTTGTTTTTTCTTGTCCGGGAAGCTCTTGATCTGCCCTTTGATTCCAAATGTTAGCTTTGCTGGGTAGAGCAATCTTGGCTGTAGGTCCCTGCTTTTCATGACTGAATATTTCTTGCCAGTCCCTTCTGGCCTGCAAAGTTTCTTTTGAGAAATCAGTTGACAGTCTTATGGGAACTCCCCTATAGGTAACTGCTTTTCTCTTGCTGCTCTTAAGACTCTCTCTTGATCTTTAACCTTTGGCCTTTTAATTGTGATGTATCTTGGAGTGACCTTCTTTGCTTCCATTTTATTTGGGACTCTCTGTGCTTCCTGGACTTGCATGTCTATTTCCTTCACCAAATTAGGCAAGATTTCTTTCATTATTTTTTCAAATAGATTTCCAATTTCTTGCTCTTTCTCTTCTTCTGGCACCCCTATGATGCGAATGTTGGAAAGCTTGAAGTTGTCCCAGAGGTTGCTTACGCTATCCTCATTTTTTTTACTATTATTATTTTTTCTTCTTGTTTTTCTGATGCTTGTTTTTTGCTTCCTTATATTCCAAATCATTGATTTGATTTTCATCTTCATCCAATCTATTGTCATCTCCCTGTAAATTGTTCTTTATTTCAGTTAGTGTATCCTTTGTTTCTGACTGGATCTTTCTCATGCTGTTGAGATCCTCACTAAGTTCCTTGAGCATCCTTTTAACCAGTGCTTTGAATTCTGCATCTGATAGATTGCTTATGTCCATTTTGTTTAGTTATTTATCTGGAGTTTTGATCTGTTGTTGCGGGCTGTTTTACACTTGATCCATGAGCACTGATTTGTGGAGAACTAACCCACACCCATTTCTCAGCAGGGTCAGATATGGGCAGGATGCTGCTGCACAGCGGCAGGCGACCACGGGCAGTTCTCCCCAAATCTAGCTTATGGCTTGCATGATGTGGCGGTGGCAATACTCATTGACCTCTGAAAACAAAGGCTTTTAACTGCTAGCCTGTTCCCCGACCTGAAAGGGTTAAGGAGAGGAGTTAAGCCATTTAGCAAACCAGCAACCTGAACACTAAAAGCAGAAGCAACTGCTAATTGCTAGAGAAGCCATTTACTAAGAAATGTCTTATACAGTCTTTCCAAAGCCAGAAATTTACTACTGAGCAGGAATGTTTTATTACTAAGACTAGATAAATAGGAAAGTTAGGAAGCTTTTAGCTGAAAATAGTAGATTTTAGTAAAAGGTTAAACAAAACAATAGATTCACATCTCAGAAAAATGTAAATAAAACCTTCCTGCCCCTGATAGGTTGCCAAACATCTAAGCCCTGATGAATGTAGTTAATGGTTAAGAATGCCTTTGTCTATGTGACGTTTTCTTTAAGTCTCGAAAGGACAAAGAGCAACCTCTGCATACATCTTTAACTCAGAGAGATCTAAGACTTTAAAACTATATGTTTAGCCATTAACTAGGACCTAAGAGTTTGTAGTTTAATACTGTTTCCTGGCTAATAGATAGATCAGCAAACCTCCTTATCATACCAGCCATTTGTTTAAGCCCAGGAAAAAATTAAGGTACTCTGTAACTAGTTGTGTAAGTCAGCCTTTTCCTGCCATTAATAATTTGCATGTATTCATCTGTTTTTTCTACTGCTTGTAAAAAGAAAACCCTTTAAAAATAAAGAAAACCCTTTTGCAGGGTGTCAGTCTGGCCCTAGAGGCTGGCTGGCCTGGCCAGGTCCCCGAGGCCTGGCTGTTTCTCCTGCACCCCCAGAGAGGTCTGGAGTCGTCACATTCGCCTTACTGTCCATCCTTCGGGGTAACCGGAGAAGTGTGGGGGCACGGACCCCCGCAATCTGTGCTTTCATTTGGGCCATGTTTCTTTGTCTCCTCATTTTGGCAGCCTCCCTGTGTTTGTTTCTATGTATTAAGTAGAGCTGCTTTGACTCCATGTCTTGGTAGCATGGCCTAGTGTAGTAACTGTCCTGTAGGGTCCAGTGGCACAGCCTCCCCTATAACCCAAGCTATGTATTCAAGGTGATCCCTTTGTGTGGGATGAATACATCTTCCTCTTGTAGTTGAGCCTTGATTGCTAGTGGGAGGGATTTACCCAGGCAAGTCAGCTGGAAGGACTAGCTGTGACCACTGATCACCACCCTCTGCACTTTGTCATGGATCAACTGTGCAGAGGCAGGGTGGTGGTGCTTCAACATGGTTTTTAGCTCTCCACTGGGTGCATAGGCTCTGGGGTTTCCTAGGTAGTGCATACCATGGTCAGCCCCACCTGTATTCTGTCCACAGCCTCTATGCATGAGCTATAAAACAATATGAGATGCCTGTGTTGGGCTTAGAGATTCCCAGGTGAAGCCAAGCTGTGGATCTAGGCTGGCTGCTGCTAATGCCCAGCCTGGGGCCACTTAGCAAGAGGTACGGGGGCTGGGGGCTTACTCAGGCTGGCTCTCACTTGTTTGACATGATTTAGAAAGTTTCAAAGCATGAGCCAAGACCAGAAATTCATGTGAAAAAGTCATGGTTAACCCTTTGGTGGGCCCACAAGTTGGGTGGGATGGAGTCTCAGGGAACCTCCAGGGTGGGCAAACAGTGTTAGATGGGTCGATGGAGTCTCAGATATTGCACCCACCTGCCAGCTCTGTGGCTTTGTCAGGGGAGGTCTCAGAAAAAGGACAATGGCCTCTGCCTGCCTTTTTGTCTGGGAGAAAGCTGTTCCCTAGCTTCCACCTTGATGCCAGACACTTTAGTTCCTCCCTGTATGCCACTGGTGCCTCGCAAGATCAGAGGGAGTGAGTCTGAGTAAGTCTATGTGTGGGTTCTTTAAGGGGAACTGCTTGGAACTCCCAGAGTTCTGACTCAGTTACTGCTGGTATTTGCAGCTGGAAGTTATGGGGACTTATCTTCCTGGCACCTGCTCTGCAGGTGGGAGTCTGAGATGTAGCCATTCTGCAGAGCAAATCAGGTTAGGACTAAGTTGAATTGCATATGTATATGTCCAGGGACCCAAGAGTCCTACTCTTGTATCTACTCCACAGAAAGTTGTAAACATGTCTCTTAAGGCACATACATGACACAATTATTTATAACAATATGGTAATGAGGAAATAGAGCTGACTTAAATGTCCATTACCAGAAGATTGGCCAAGTTAAAAAAAAAAGAGGAAGAGGATGTTCACACCAGATTAGAGTTACAGTCAGAACAAATGAATTAGGTGTACTTAGAAGAAAAATATTAGATATTGAAAACATTATTGAGTAAATTAAGAAATAAATAACAAATGTATAATTTTATCTCTGTCAATAAAAATGTATGCATTTCCTTAGATATATAGTCAATCTAAAAAACATTTTATGTATACATTGTATGTATGTATACATATAATGTATACACATATTTTATATGTGTACATATAATGTATACATAAAATATTTGTGTGTACATACATTCGTATGTATGTATACATACAAATATTTTTTGAGATTGACTATATACCTAAGGAAACTCAAATACACTAGTCTGGATGCTTTGGGGAAGGATGGGAATAGGGGAAGAAAGAGGAAATGAATGGAAATAAAATATAAAATAAAGTAACACAAGTATGGATCTTTGAAAGAAACACTGATAATTACCACAAAATAAAGAGTGATATTGACTTAACGACATGCCTTATCTAAAATTGGAAAAAATGCAATGCAAACAAATAATAAAGCTGAATATAAAATTATACAAGTAGTATGTAAGACCAAAAAAAATCAGCACCAATTAAAAACCAAGAAGAAATAGGCCAACATATTTATAATATTGTGTGTGTGTACATGCACACACACTTCTGGTTTGTGGCATATGGATGTTTTATATTGTTTTTAGTATTTTCTTCATTTTTTACATTTTTTCCACTGAGCCTCTATTCCTTTCATAATCAGGAAAATTTGTGTCTAAGTCATATATAGTTCATTTTGACATTTTGGTTTTTAATGTCATAACATAGGAATGAAACACAAAATGAATTAGAAGAGATCGAACAAAGAGAATAGCTGCTGAAATTATTAAACTAAATAGTCAAGGAATATCAAAACCCTAACTTGTTGACATGCATACTTCACAATCCCAAGACCACTGCACAGGCAGACTTGACTGTCTCTCAAGGCTAGTTTTTGCTGCACTATTAGCTGTTTCTGAATCATATTGTTATATCAAGCTCAACTTTTTTCCCATGTTCTTTTGCTAGAGTTAAATAAGGGTGTTTGGTTCTCTCCTAAAAGGGCCTCATCACTGAGACTAAAGTTTAAAAGCAGTATCATTACTAAGCCTGCAAAAATGGTAATGGCTATGATGAGATGGAAAAAAACCAGACATGTGGCACTTTCTAAAGAAATTATTTTTAAAAGGGTAATTCCCTGAAGTCAAGTCTTGGCTATTTTTAAATTCTATGAGCTATTTTAAAAAAATCAGACTTCTGAACCTAAATCAGGAAATCCAGTTCAGACCTTTGCAGTTATGTTGCCTTGGGTCACAGAAACATAGGCCATGGCCATCTTAGAGCACTTCATCGTAAGAGAGGTCGATGGGTGTTTTTAAAATTAGGATGAAAGCAACTTCACCCAATTTCCTCTTATGGTATCATTTGGTGGATACCAAAATCTACTAGGACTGTTCTGGACTGAAAGCTTTAAAAAAATATTTCCAGGCGATAACATTTTCTTTCTTTCAATAATAAGGCTGCCACATTTTACAGTCCTTTAAAAAAGATCTTTACATTTTATCATCTTTCTATAGCAATTTAATTCTTCATATCCTCCTCTCCTCTCTTCTTCCTCCTATTACTCCTCCTTTTTCTTTCCTTCTTTTTCTTACGTATTTCTTTATCCATCTCCATCTACTTTTCTCCTCTTCCTCCTCCTCCTCCTTCATCTTCTTCTTCCTCTTCCTCTTTTTCACAAAGTAGGTGCTAACTGAGTCAAATACATTTCAAGAAGTAGTGCTTATGGTCAACAGAAAGGCAATTGCTATGCCATTATTTTCATTGTATTAACAGATATACGTATATTGAATGTCAACTGTGGCCAGTAATTTGGCATACTATGTTCATAAACATGGCTAAGATCTTAGATGCATTCTGCTCTAAGATCTTCATTTTATAAGTAAGGGGGTGGTGCCATTATGCATATGAATGGGTTAAAAGCTATGCTAAATCTTCTACTTACATCATTGCATATAATATTAAGAACACCATGATACAGATGAAAGAACTGAATCTTAGAGAATATAAATACATTTTACCTGTTCATAGATTTATAAAAGGAAGCATATAAGAACCTAATCCAGACTTACGTCATTCCAAAACCAGTAACATTTCTCCTAAATTGTGTTGACTTTAAAAGAAGACAGGGAACTAAATCAGGTAACAGAGATCAGTTTTGTTTTGTTTTTTATTTTATTTTTTTTTTTATTTTTATTTTTATTTATTTTTAGAGAGAGGGGAGGGGAGGGAGACAGAGAGGGAGAGAAACAGCAATGTACGGTTGCCTCTCACATGGCCCTCACGGGGACCTGGCCCGCAACCCAGGCATGTGCCCTGACAGGGAATCGAACCGGGATCCTCTGGTTCCCAGCCCGCGCTCAATCCACTGAGCTACGCCAGCCAGGGCCAGAGATCAGTTTTAAGACCGATTTATATCGAGCATAATTTACTTTCCACTTTAATGCATTGACATTTCTTTGTAATATCATTTCGATTTACCAGGGAATGAAAGATTATTTTTAACATCCATAATTTGAAATGTTCCCTATGTGTTTCTTCAGTTGGACAATATATGAGACATGTTATATGAGATAAGTGTCTTCTAAAAATTTAATCTTTGTAAAAATAATTTTTGTGAATGTTCATGTGAACCCATTGTAAAATAATGGTTAGTGATTTCTTTCAGTGGCATGTAGAAGATAGCATTTCAGTTCAATTCCAGAAATATTTATTGAGCATCTATTATGACAAAGGCACAGGGGGGTCTTTGGAAACATAGAGGAGAATAAAATAGCCACAAAAGGAAGAAAAACACAAAAACAGAGAATCACAATTAAATGTATCCCATGACAAGTTGGCGTAAAGCCTATGGAGGTCTGCCAGCACAATAGAGGGGTCTCTACCCGCCCCCCTTGATGTACAGGGTTGGGGAGGGCGATAGTGGGTATTCCCTGGGGAAAGGAGTTGATGCTGAAACTTGAATAGCAAGAATAAGCTTGAAAATTCTATAGTGAAATGTTTGATGGGGAAGAAAAGTCAGCTGATGAGGAGAAAAAAGCCCTGAGAGAAAGTATTAGGAGCCAGAGGCCTAGAGGCCAGAAACACATGGGAAATTTATAGAACTATGTTTAGATTGATTCATCTGAAGCACAGAGAGGTCTTGGAGAAGGCCAGTGAGCAATCAGGTTAAAATATAAGCATTTTCCCTGTAGAAGGTCCTGTGAAACTCAGGAATCAGTTCTGGATTCTCTGGACTTGTGATGGGATGGTGACTGGGAGCCATGGCATTGGTAGTGTCCATCTCCTTTCTGCGTTGGACAGAGGAGGAAGATGAGGCCCAGAAAGAGAAGGTGCTTTTCTCCAAGTCCCTCATCAATTTAATCAGCAGACCCAAGTCTAGAATTTAGATTCTCACATTAAGTCATTCGGCCCTTCAATAAATAGTTATGAAGTGCCTACAATAGTGGGGAGAATGCAGAAGAATCCTTCTCTTGTGGATTTACCTACCAGTAGGCAATTTTAAGTAACTACCATTTATTGCATTATTACTGTGTACCAGAAATAGTAGTGGGCCATTTACATAGATCGTCTCAGCCTCACATCCTCTGTTTCCCACTAGAACCTGAACTCATTAAAAGCCGGTAATCTTTCTGTCTTGTTTCATTGACGTATTTCCAGGGCCTAGAGCTGTCCCTGGCACATAATAGGAGACAAATAAATATTTCTGAATAAAATAAATCACTTTATTAATGTGTACTTTGGTTATTTCCATTAAGATAATAAATTCTGCTGACTCCTAGTTCAGTAATCTTGGCTTTGGACATGTCTTCCCTCTTGTTCCCATCCCTACTCTCTGGGAAGCCAGGGAAAGAGCCACAAATATAATCCCATTTTCAAAAATCTTGATCTTTCCTCCCAAGGCTCTGACACAACCCCCAGATGTGCACAGAGCTAAATGTGTGTCTCAGCAGCCCTTTCTAAGCAGGAGTGCATGGTCCCACAGCCTGGCTCTGCGGGCAGTACCTATTCTCACACCAGGGAGACAGGACTTTGAAGGCATACCCAGTGTTGGGACAGAATGCAGCCTCTGGGGGGCAAATTCCCAGGGGATTCTGGAAGAAGTGATACATGTGCAACTAAGACTGTTTACAAGGCCTCACCTCCCAGGCTACCGGACTGATGTAGAGGAACATTCACTTCCACTCTACCGTTGTGCGCATACTATATTTAAACCATCTGTAGTTTTCATCTGGCAGTAGAACCTGCTCTTACAGGATTCCAACAGACAGTTGGGTCCACTTGACCTCTTCCTCACCCCCACCCTTTTCTCCAGCTCTGCCAATTCTCCCCACTAATCCTCTGACTTTCATCATATACTATGTTTAAAATAACAAAAGAGCATTGGAAATGCTATGGAGTCATAGGGTCCAAAAAGTCACAAAGAATCTCAATGGCCACTGAACCCAATGTCCTCTTTAACACACAGAAAACGCATCTGAAAAACTGGAGATTTGAAGTGATGTGAACAAATGTGTTGTTTATTAATGAAATGTTTTGTTTTCATCTCAATGCATGAAATAGGCATACTTCAGGGTGCCGAGCAACTAGTAACACCCTGGTTAGTTTTTTTTAACCTGCTGAAGGGCATTTACAAAGATTTCCTTGTTCAATAAACGGCCGTATGAATTGTTATTAAAATTAATAATAGTGGTAATAATAATAATAAAAGGTTGCTATCTCCCTTCTTTACTAACCAGTGAATCTATTCATTCTCTCAAATACACAGTTTGACCTCTGTCATTTTTTTCGCATGGCAAAGGGACTTCTGAGATAGTGATAGGGACAACAGACACTGAATTTTGGATCATGATCATCCCGTGGCCATGGCGCCAGGCTTCACTTTGGGAGGCCTCTGTTGATCCTTGGGTCCATTCATAATGCTGCCCATCAGAAGCTGAGCATCAGAAGCCAGATGCTCAGGCTTAACTGCTAGAATCCATTCCTGCCGGGTCTGATTTTCTCACGGTAACATTTTATTTATATTTTTCATATAGAATGCCCCCTTCCATCTCATCTCTGCTTAGTGAAATACCACATTAAGAATTGGCTCAAATGGAAAATTCAAGCCTTTCCAACTATTACCCCTTCCTTTTTTAAAATTTATTTATTTATTTTTGATATTACTTTATTGTTGTTCAATTATAGTTGTCTGCATCCTCTCCCCTTACCTCCCCCCACCCTCTCCAAACCCACCTCCCTTCCCTGCTTCCATCCTCCTTCCTTTTGCACGCACAGATGGCACACTATAATTCACTGCAGCCAGCACAATATAGCAGCTACTTGGGAATGTCTTAGCTACCTTATGAGCCAGCAACTTCCTTGAGGGAAGGGACTGAGAGCCTTTTGTAAGCCTGGACTGTGCTCATGTTAATGCTCTTGCTCCCTCCGTGGTAATGTGAGAATCTTTGGCCAGGCCGTAAAGGATGTGCTATAATTTCCTGCACATGAGAGATGCAGCTTCCATTTAGGCTCTAAACCACAAGTGGTGGCCACAAAGGCATTTTGCCACACCCTTCCTGTCACCTCAGCAGGTGGGAAACACCGATCCCAAAGGGAAGACAATCACAGAGCACCCAGAATAAACAGACTGCTGACTTATTCAGCAAATGTCTATTGAGCACCTGCCATATGTCAGACACTATTATAACGGCTGGGACTGTGAGGGTGAGGGAGGGCCCAGACTCACGATGATTACTGTTAGAGGGTGAATATTGACTTACAAACCAAATAAATAAGTAAATAAGTAAGTGTTTTACAGAAGAACAATGCAGGGAAAGGTGCAAATCATTGTGTGGTACTATTAAAGAGGATGGTCAGGCTGGGTCTTGTTGAGAAGGCATCTTTTGAGCAAAGCCCTGCAACTGTGGAAAGTAAGTCAGGCCTCCATCTAGGAATGTTCCCTGTAGGCTGATGAGGGCAAGTGCAAAGGCCCTGAGATGAAAGCAGGGCCTGTCTGAAGATAAGTAAGGGGGCCAAGACAGCTGAGGTGGAGAGAAAGGAAAGGGTGGTTGAAGTCTGGGAAAGGCTGATCAAAGAGAGCTTTGCAGGTCATTTTGAGGGCTGGCTTCTGTTCTGCATAACATGGAAAATTTAAGCTGTTTTTAAAGAGATATCCTCTGATTTATGTTCTAAAAGAATCACTCAGTCTGCTGAGTTGAAAATAAGGGGACAAAGTGTCAGCAAAGAGACTAGTTAGGGAGCTCCTGCAGTAATCCAGCAAGGGAAAATGACACCTTGCACTAGAATGAAAGCTGCAAAAGGAAAAGAAATATTGGGTTGGCCAAAGAGTTTGTTACGTTTTTCTTTTTGTATGGTGGCTCTAGTAGTGCTTAGTTTTCTTTAACTTTATTCTAATCAATTTTGTTAGATTGTATTGTGACAGCTGTCATATCAGTGTGAGTTTTTAAAAAACATCAAAATTGGTGAATTTTTGTGCAGCCATTTTAATATTGAAGATGGAAGGAAACATGCAACATTTTTGGCATATTATGCTTTATTATTTCAAGAAAAGTAAGAACACAACTGAAACCAAAAAAAGATTTGTGCAGTATATGGAGAAGGTGCTATGACCAATCGAACATGTCAAAAGTGGTTTGTGTAGAGACATCCAGCCAAGATGGAGGCTTAGGTAGACACACTTTGCCTCCTTGAAAAACCAAAAGAAGGACAACAACCAATTTAAAAACCAAAAACAACCAGAACTTCCAGAAAGTCAAACTGTGTGGAAGTCTGACAACCAAGGAGTTAAAGAAGAAACATTCATCCCAACCGGTAGGAGGGGAGGAGATGGGCAGCCAGGGCAGAGAGAATGTGTGGCAAGGCAAGGCAGTGGCTAAGGGACTGGGTGGATAAGGTGATGGCTGGCGGTCCCACAGTTGCATGAGGATAAACGGGGAGGAACAACTGGGGAGTGAGACAGAGTGCACAACCCAGTGTTCCAGCATGGGAAGAGAAAGCCTCAAAACCTCTGGCTGTAAAAACCTGTGAGGGCTATAGCAGCAGAAGAAACTCCCAGCATCACAGGAGAGTTTATTGAAGAGACCTATGGGATCCTAGAACATACACAAACCTACCCACCCGGGAATCAGCACCAGAAGGGCCCAGTTTGCTTGTGAGTAGTGGTGGATGTGAGTGAAAGCCAGCTGAGAGTCAAGCAACTGAAACTAAAAACAAAAAATCAACAACAACAACAACAAAAACGAAGCAAACAACTAGAACAGGAAAAGAATCACAGAAATGGAGATCACATGGAGGGTTATCAGTGGGGATGGGGATGGGGGAGAATGGGTAAAAAGGTACAGGGAGTAAGAAGCATAAATGGTAGGTACAAAATAGACAGGGGGAGGTTAAGAATAGTTAAGGAAATGGAGAAGCCAAAGAACTTATATGTATGACCCATGGACATGAACTAAGTGGGTAGGGAATGCTGGTCAAAGTGGGGGGTGTGAAAGAATGGGACAACTGTAATATATAATCAATAAAATACACTTTTAAAAATAGTGGTGTGTGAAGTTTCTTGGTACTATTGACATTTTAGCCAAATAATTATTTGCTGTGGGGCTGTCTTATGTGTTGGAAGATACTTAGCAGCACCCCTGGCCTCTACCCACTAGAATCCAATAGCAGGAGATAGCTGACATACTCAAGATATCCAAATTAATAAAGTTATTGGTGAAAATGAAAAATGTGGTTTTTATTTTATGGTAAAAAACCTAAATGAACTATTTGGTCAACTCAATACATTGATTCTGTATTAGCTTATAGATTGGAAATGGGAGTAGGATGGGGAGAGTGGGTGAGAAAAAATTGTCAAAGACAAGTTCAGCAACAGCAGTTTGGAACAGTCATTTTCTGAGATGGGGAAAATGCAGTAGAGCAGATTTGTTTGTGGAGTATATGTGGAGAAGAAGAATAGTTTGGTTTAGTTATGTTAAGTTTGGGATCCTGATTGAACATCCATGTGGAGGTACTGATCTGTAAGTTTGTTTACCACACAAATCTGAAGTCTAGGAAACAGGTCTGGGCTAGAGAAAAATATTCAAGATTCATCAGCAATAGGAATATCCTCCCCCCTCCCCACAACAAAAAAATTAAGCCTGGATGAGAAAAGGTCCGAAAACTGAAACCTGGAAATTTCAAATATTAAGAGGTTCTATCAAAAAGAAACGAGTAAGAGTGACTGAGTGAATGAACAAGAAGAACAAGAAAAGTAAGGAGAGTTTGGTATTCTAGAAAAAAGAGAAGAAGGTATTTCAAGAGAAAGTCATTAGGGAATAGTGTGTTAACAAGCTGGCCATAAAAACACAGCTGGTTACTTGGTCATTTAGGACCTTTCCAGAGAGGTTTCACATGGGACCACTACATTTCAGACTAGCCTGCCAAAGGTAGGATGGAAACATGGAAAAAAGAATGTATTTACTGGCATCCTTGCCACATTCTGTTTTCCATTGACAAAGTCTTCCCCCTGAGCATTACTTCTGGGTTATATTGTCCAACCCTGCGATGGAGCCAAAGACTCTGTGGATCCATCACAGCTGAAGCTCTTGTGGCTCTAACTATGGCTGACTCAATGGGGGTCATGGCCAAAGCCAAGCTTTCACCTGGGGAGAGGTGAAAGCCATGAGGATATGCTGAGCCATCAGCAGGGACACTCTGGCCAGGAAGCAAGGCAAATGTCTGGGTTTTAAGAGATCTTCAGCACCATGTAGATATGAAAAATGCATAAAATGGATTAGTACATTTTTTGAAGATATAGAAAGACCTCCATTTCATTGCCATGTCTTTCTCAGTTCCACCCAAACCAAACTCCTATCTTCCATACCCAGTCCACCCATGTCCTCTCTTTCATAAAGCCTTCCTAAACTATTTTAGCCTTCCTTTCTCTTCCTTCTCAGTACCCACACTGGTCAATCAAGGACTTGATTTCAGATTCAGATATTATGAGATTCCAGGTTTGGTTCTAAGCACTATTAGCCAGGTGAACCTAATTAGACCATCTTTCCTCTCCCAGTATCAGTTTAATTATGAATCTGTTAGAGAAAATCCTATTTGCTCACAGTGTCACCTGAAATGATTTAAGTTTCAACATGCGATAATCTTGTGATAAACCAGAACAATGTGTACATCTAAATTATTACTATTTATCCACTATTATCATTCCCTCTTTCTTTTGTGTGATTGAGACCTTGAAGCCAAGGATCACACCATTTCTTTTACTTATACCCCAAATTTTCAGCACAATGATAAGCCACTCAATGAAAACTATTGGCCCGACCAAAAGTTTCAAAAACTTGAAAAGGAAAAATTACAAATCCTTTGCTTCAAATCCTTTTTGGAACTTGGCTAACCATAAATAAATAAGTAAGCACATGAAAATAAATTACAAACCCAATTGTCTGCCTTGCTCTGAACTATGTGTTTGACATTAAAAATTAAGCCTCCTTCTTTTAAAATTGAAATATGAAACATTGTGTGCAATTACATTTTTTCCCTTTTAAAGACAGAGCCATGGTTGCAGAAATAATTTAATATACCGCCCTTCGTTTTCCCTGCAGTTGTGCCAATTCTGATTACACATTTCCAGATGCCGCTGTTTGTTGTGGTTCTTTCACTTCTACCTGGCCAAGGAGCTGCATGGCTTGTCTCCTGGCAGCTCTGCCCAGGAACACACAGCTGATGTGTGCTCTAGGTGACAAAAGCACCTGGGTGATCCTTTACCCTGGGGCTAGTGCTCCAGAGCTCTGGATAACCAAGCTCAACACCTGTGCTTTATGTTTAAGAGCCAAGAGATTAAGGAAGATGTTGAACTGGCCAAAATCGGACAGCAGGCAACAAGCCTAAAACAGATTTAATAAAAGACCTCATTCCTTTCCACTATGTTTTCGTAAGATATTTCATGGGAATTGCCACTTGGGAGACACATGAAGCCAACCTGGGGTATGTCTAGCCCCAAGAAGTGAGCTTAAAGCTTCCCAGGCTGACCCCTGGTCTATATGTAGAAAACCTTGAGGAGTGGAGACCTCTTCCACGATGCTCCAGCCTCTGTGCTTTCTGCAGAAGTATGTGAGTGGGCACTTCAAAGTACAGAGTGCAGAGACTTGAATTCTAATTCAGCCACCCATTTGCTGCTACCTGAGATAAGTCAACTTCTCTTTCTTTGGGGCTCAGAATTCCCATCTATTAAGTGAGGAGGCTTGGATTTCTAAGGCATCTTTTTCTACATTCTATTCTTTTGTAATACTCCATTATTATGCTCTATGGAGGAGGACGGCAGTGTGATATGCACTCAATTTGGATCCACACATCCTTGGTTCTCATCTGCTGCTGTTTTACTTCTGGCTGTATGATTGGACACAAGTTGCCCCATTTCTGATCCTCAGTTTTCCAAGATGTAAAGATGGAACTGAGCAAGCTTGCTGAGCTCTCTTTTGACGTTCCGGCATCCTGTTCCCTCCGCCCTATTGATTTACAGGAAGGCAGTACCCTATACCCCATATGTTCCCACACCAAGGGAGAAAGAAACTTGTGGAACTAAACTTCCAAGGTGCAGTAAGTGATGATTTCTTTGAACCGTTGTGGAGAGCAGGACCAATAAAACAGCATTGGTCTGGTCAAGATAGCATAAAGTATGTAAAACAAAATGGAGTCACTCATGTCAACCAAGATGGCTGCCGGTCAAGCCTGACACTTTGGTTCAAGAGGGAAACTACCTAAGTCTTACTAGCCACATCTGGCAAGGAGACACACCTAAGATATCTATACACGTGATCAGGACAGCCATGTCTGCAGAGTGGGACCACCCACAGATAGGCTCCTGGGGAAATTCCCCACTTGCCATCAGGGGTGCCAAAACACTTATTAAAAGATCCAGAAGGGTGGCGTACACCATTTTCAAGGATATAACTGATACAGGCTTCAGACTACAGCTGAGATAGCTGAGCTCCACACACCAAGATGCTGTTCCACACCACACTGATCTCCTTTGGCTTCGGCTGCCAGAGGCTCTGCCCTGCTGGACCGAGAACCTTGTCTGCTCTCCTGCCCACCTGGCTCCAGAGATTCTTCCTTGCAAGAAGCTGATGGCTCCCTTGCTCACCATGCTGTCTCCTAGACCTGCAGACTGAGATTCTGAGACTCAGTTTCGTTATTCCCCAATTCTTTCATGTGATGTTATTACTGATTGTGTCTGAGTGATTAGTATTTTTATTATGTTAGTATAGATTTAAATTAAATCTGCATTAATAGAATCCAAGTGAATAGCATAGTCACCTGTGTTGGCTCCCTGTTATTTCTCGGTGCCAGTGTCACCTGTAGGAATGGTGGTTGTATAGGTAGCTCAGTGCTTTCGGTTCTTAAGGCCCGGATCAGACTATCTGAGCAGGACGGAAGGCTGACTTATAGGAAACACTATATTGTGAACATATGCTCGTGACATTTGGTGTAGTTGGCTAACAAGTAATATGACCCCTTCCCCAGGGGGTACGCTCCACATTTGATGTAGTCAGCATTTAAATTAGATTAAAACTAAATTTTGACCTAAGGCATTCATATTTATGGTGCTCTCTGCAACCCTCTTTCCCCCACCTTTTTTGGTTGCTAGAACTTGTATTATAGCGAGAGCATTAGCCTGCAGTTCTAGCCATAGCAATGGAGGGAAGAGGGCTGCCTTGAGGTAAATCAAAGTCTTCACCTTCTCCTACATTTGGTTTTGCTCTACTGGTGTAGGAGTGTGGGGTAAGGGGTAGAGGCAGGAAGGAGGTGGGGGCCAAACTTCACATTTACTTTCTGATTCTTCCATTCATAAAGTGCTGTCAGCTCATATCCATATTCAGTGCCCCACCCTCATTATATCTTGGGTTCCAGTCCAAGCACATTTGCTCCCTTATCCAGAAAACCTACATACCTTTCTGTGTCTACACCCTTCAGTAACAGACAACCATGATCATATTACTGCTATAAATGATAAAAAATAAAACAGCTATCACTTATTAAGTAATCATTATGAGCAAAAAACAATTCAGTATGATTTACATACATATCTCATCCCTTATAATTGTTCTATGGATAATTTTTTATTTCCCCCACTTCATGGTTATAGAAACTGAGGCAGTGGAGCAAAGTGGTGGAGACAGACTTTCATTCTGGTGTCTCTGAATTATCTCTCCTTGCTCGGAATCTGGCCATTTAATGTTTGCATCCCTGCTGCTGCTATTTACTCTTGGTGATAGATCTTACCACCACAAAATCTCCCAAGGTTAGAGTCCATGTATATGTTTCTCTGTACCTCTCAAGTATCTCTCACTTGGCCTGGTGCATGGTAGGTACTTAAGAGATGGTAGATTCAGTTGTCTCATTTAATCATCACATCAGATTGGAGGGTAAAAAAAACCCATTAAGATATGTTAAAAAACTTTTCAAGGTCACACAGCTAATATAAATGGCAGAGCTGAGATGCAAGTCTGTAGGGCTATACATTCCATGCGGTTCTGTATTGCCACAAAGTACCTGTATACACCTCAGGCCTTTTTTCTCTTTTCACTTCTAGGGGAAGAAAGCATCAGGCTGTCATGAGGGCATGGCAAACTAGGAATAGCAAGTCAAGCAACCTGGCTTCAGAGGTTTCTATGCATGTGTTTTGCTAGCAGAGTGGAAAGAGCAGTGTGCATGGTAGTAGAGTTGTTGCTGGCAGAGAATTCTTTTAGCATCCACTTGAAAGTCCTCTCTTTTAAGTACTTATTGATTAGAATCCAAATACCTTAATTCTATTCTTGGACCAGCACTTTAATTACAATGGATTTTCAGTTAAGCCTGATGGTTCAGTTCTCTGCTGTCCTCCACCCCCATCCTCTTTTTAACATGCAGATCAGAACAATGCATTGAAATGGCTATCTTTAAAAAAAAAAGTAGAAAGGATGATCTGCAAGCCAGATACATTAACAATATCATAATCATGTTGAAATTTCAACCTTAATGATCCATGGAGCTATTTTCCTTCACTGGCTGGTGTTTAATGCCTAACTTTAAAGTGATTGTTACACTATAGTTATGTAGTATTCACAACAATCGTGATGATAGTAATAATCAGCCTTAAGCCCTTGCTGTGTGCCAGACACTATGATGAAACACTATATGAATTATTTCATTAAATTCAATCAACACTTGATGAAGAAAGTACTGTTATTACTCCTATTTTCCAGAATTAGGGTTTGGAGAAGTTAAGGCATTTGTTCAAGGTCACACAGCTAGAGAGTAAAAGAGTCTGGGAACTTCCTGGCCTGGGGGCTGAGTTCTTTATTATTAACATAAAGTAATTCTCTTAGTGAAGAACAGGATGATGATTCAAGAGCTGTAAGACAAAGAGTTGGGCCTCAGAGGCATTCACCGTACAAGGGATCTGTTATCTTCAATGCAAAAAAGACAACAGACAGGCTCACTTAAGGTAAAGATTGACCTTTGCCAAGGAGGCTGCAGTCCTAGTTGGGGATTTTTCTGTTCAGACCATCCCATGCGATTGCTTTCTGTCTCTGAGTTTGTGGGGCTGTCCTGCTGGCCTCCCCTGAGTTTGTCAGGTTTAGCACACAGTCCCTTTTTTGTCCACCTAAGAGACACTGGGTAAAATCAGAGGGAACAGAAGTGTGCTTTTCAAGAGGAACTAGGTGCTGTTATATGCACCAAACCATGATCAGCAAAGGTCTAGATGATAAAATTGTGTTTATCAAGGACTGACATTATGCTGGTCCAGCTGGACTTGGGGGAAGGATCCAGAATTTTTCCTTACTTATGAATACTCAGAAATGAGATCTCAGGAAACAAGAAAGTCAAGATTTTAATCTTTTACTGTTTTCTATACAAGATTCTGAGATCCATCCACAAATCCTTTCAGGATGTTAAAGCTGAGTTATGAGTATGAAAGCAAACAATGGGAACCACTCCATGTGAGTACATGTACCAAAATTTTCAATCCAGATGGGATCCAGATCATAGGGGAAGATGTCTGAGAGGCAGCATTATTTACACCATAAATTATTATCTTTTCTTTCCATTTTATAAGTTCCATTCCAGAATGGAACATTCAAACTGTGCAAATACGAGAGCTCAGTTTCTCTTAGTGACTTCCATTGATAGGCTGAAATAAGGTGAAGAACTAGCCTTGAGCTTTCTTTGTGTTGTCAGTGCCGGGCTTATTTGTAACTTGGATTGTGTGTATGTGTGTATGTGTGTGGTGGTTTTTATTCTGTCCTGCTGATTTTTTTTTTTCAGGCTAAATTCTCTGTTGTGGTTTCTATAGCACAAGAGGATAGCTGGAGTAAAATGCCATGGTATATGTAGTTTGCTGCATATGTGAGGAGTTGGAAAGTGAAGAGGGACATAAAAAAGCATGAAGCCACTCCATTCCAGGAGAGCTCATGGAAGGGCTTGGGGAGGGGAGGACCTGTACTGTGGGTTGGTGGTACAGAGGCTAGGACAGTCAAGATACCACACCTTGATTGCATTCTCTGCTTGTCTCACAGTCTGACCCTTTGCTATACCTCAAATGACGGGCATGCTTCTGCCTCAGGACCTTTGCATTGGCTATTATCTTGACTTGAAATTCTTTAATTCTAAGCTAGTTTCCACACTTCCTTCATCTCTTATTCAAAGGTCATTTTCTCAATGAAGCTCACTCTGACTATCTTATTTTAAAATGCAACTTACATTCTGCCTCAAAATTTCTTTGTTTTTCCCCATAGCACTTATAACTTTCTAATTTATTTATTCATTTATTTAAATTATAAATAAATGTATAAACACCTTTTAGAAGATACACTCTGAAAGAAAGAAGAGTTCCACAGACTTTATTCCCAATAAGTCACAATCACTCAGAACAGGTTTGGCCCAAGAAATAATTATTTATTCCACATTGTTTCCTTCAACTACTTTCCATTATGTCTGTAAAACCTGTCAATATATTGCCTTTAAAATGTATTCTTTTAAAGATACCAATTTTGAGAATATGATCAGGGGATATGATTGTACCCATTTCCAAGTCATTTTAGTTTAGAGATAATATAATTAGTCAAACTAACCAAAACATGATCAATGAAAATGAATGTCAAAATGTTGTAAATGACCTTAAATGACAGTTGCAATAATGACATCAGTTACATACTCCTTAAATCTGGTCTTGAACTGCAGGAAATGCTGGGAGCTCTTGTTTTACCAAGTATGAGGCACTGTCTCTTAACTTCTAGAAGCATGTTGAAGAAAACAACCATGACATACAGTTTCACCCTTGTGAGATCATCTGTCTCATTGGTTAGCTTACTTTGCAATATCAAACCAGGATGCCAGTTGTTACAACCAATAAGAAACTGCCACTGAAACTATTCCATTCAGGAAGTAAAGCCCACTGTGTGCTGGGCGTTATGCTCATTAGACTTGAGGGACTCAAAGATGCAAAACGCTACCCATGAAGATTTTCCAGTCCATGAGTGAGAGCCATGATATGCTGGGTATTGGGCTTCATGACAATGCAAAAAATCAAACACAAACCTAGTCTTGCCCTCAAGTAAACAGCACTCAGTTCAAAAGGCGGTTCTCTAACTCGTGTGCATCAGAACCATCTATAGAACTTGTTAGAAAATGCCGTTATTGGTCTTGGCATAGGACCTATTCTTACTTAATTTTTAAATTCTGATACAAGTGATTATTCCTAGTTGTATCAGGGATTATTCCTACTTAATTTTTATATCCATGAACTACTTGTGGGGAAATTTGAATTCTTCAAGATGATATAAAACATGCATGGCTTTATCGAATCTGAGTATCAAGTTCTATAGTAGGCTCTATGGAGAATATATATTATAATATGTACAAATATGTATAAATATTCATTTATAAATTTCATATTTATACATATTTATGAATATGTATAAATATTCATTTATAAATTTTATGTATTCTGAACTTACTGAATATATTTCAGTAAGTTCAGAATATATAATAGTTCAGAATATATAATATATATTATATATTATAATATGTACAAATATGTATAAATATTCATTTATAAATTTCATATTTATACATATTTATGAATATGTATAAATATTCATTTATAAATTTCATGTATTCTGAACTTACTGAATATATTTCATAGTATATAAAGACATACAAGTTCTGTCCAGAAAAAGTCCAGCCATTGTTAATATAATGAGAATGATTTGCACAGCATCAAAGTCACCTGGCAGCCAGGGAGAGAGGACTGGAATGCACATGCATGAACAAAGACGACTTCACTGTACTAGTCAGTGGGGGCAGGAGACCCCATTGAATGAGCATGTGTGCTGTGTGGCCATTGCTTTCAAAATGACTGAGCAAGAAGGCAACAAATCTGTATCAAATTTGGTGTTAAGTTTGAACAATCCTCTGCAGAAACTGTTTGGATGACTCAGAAGTCCACAGCTATGGGAAGCTGGTGATTGGCAGCTTCATCACAACAATGTGCCCGCTCATGCATCATGTCTCCTACAGAGTTTTTGGGGGAAACATCAAATCACCCAGGTGACTCAGTCCCCCTACATCCCAGATTTGGCAACCTGCAACTTCTGGCTTTTCCCAAAACTAAAGTCACCTTTGAAAGGGAAGAGATTTCAGACCATCAGTGAGATTCAGGAAACTATGACAGTGCAGCTGATGGTGATTAGGAGAACTATGTAAGGTCCAAAGGTGCCTACTTTGCAGGGGACTGAAGCATCACTGTCCTCTGTACAGTGTTTCTTGTATCTTGTATCTTCTTCAATAAATGTCTCTATTTTTCATATTGCATGGCTGGATCCCTTCTGGACAGACCTTTATATTCTACTAGAAGAGATAATGTCCTAATTAATCTGTATACATGTACTGAGAAACCATCATGGGTCAGATACTGTGATAGACTCTATGGCAACACAAACATGAAAAATGCATGATTCCTTTCCTCAAAAAACTCAATTAGAACTAGATAAGAGTCAATAATTTCTGCCTTCATTTGTTTATCTATTTATTTCACCAATTTTTTCATCCCTTCATTCATTCCATAAATATTTGCTGAATTACCTACCAAGTGAAATATACTATCAAAATGACAAGGAAATATGTGATAAGTACTTACATGGAAGTACCAGTATCCTACCACGAGAGGGTTTGATACCTTAGCTTCCATACACTTTTTAATATTCAAAGCTTGTTTAATTAAAATGTATCCTATGGTAATGAACAAGCAATCATCTTGAGGTGGTAATCCCTGTAGAGGTATCTGTTATTAAGTCATCGTAATTCCCTTTAGTTCCCAAATCTGGGGTTTGTCAGGGAGGGGGAAGCAATGTTAAGAGTTCCTTCTGGTTTGCCTGACGCAAGGGAACAATTTTTGAATTTGGAGAATTTCACAATCATCATTCTGACTGGCTTGTGCTAGCAGCTGGGTTTCTAGGAAAACCTCTGATGTGTTGCATAGTGAGAAAATGCTCAAACAAAGAAAAGAGGTACATGAAATATCATGATCATTTAGAAAGAATTCACCAAGAAATAGAGGTCTGGCTGGTGTAACTGAGAAATTGCCCAATGTGGTTGCAGGAAATGCCTGATACATGACAGGTGGGGCTGTGTTCCTCCCTCACCCATTCAAGGCAGACAGCATGAATGCATCCTAGCTGTCTTTCCCATGGAGGCGGATGGAGCCACAGAATCCTCTACAAATGCTGATGTCAGAAGTCCTCTGCTGGTTAATTGTAATTGGTACAGGAGATGTTATCTAATTTTCATTCCTAGTGTAGTGATTTGGATTTGAGAGTGTGGACATTTGAGATTTAGACCCAGTTTTTCTAGCAACTAGAGATCTTCATCTGACAGCCTCTCTGAGCATCACTTCACTAGTCTTTCTGGTAGACTACTTATCTTGCTCACGCCTCTGTGTTTATGAAAATCAAAGGTGAGAAGATGCAGGCTATGCTCTCTCTTCCTGACGCTCCTGCCTACAGGCCTTCTAGGGCTTCGCCATTTGAACTTGTATCATTTTCCTAAATGTCCTTTCATTATATTACCTCTATTATGTGGTAACTGTTGTTCCCTTGGCTTGGGCAAACTTCTTCCTCCCTCTTCCCCTCATTCTCTGCTCTTTGCCCAATCCCAGAATACTCATCACTTTAATACATGATTTATTCTAACTCATTCTTTAGCTCTTCTGGTCCTTCCTCTGAGAATGTGTCTCTGATGACATCAGTCTGGGTGCACTGTTTTTCCACAGCCCCCATTAGTACACTTATCTCGCCACTAACCTTTAACTTCTTTGAGTGCAAAAACTATACCTCATGACCTCCATTCTTTCTAAAGTGCCTTGCAGGGTATTAACACATAGTAGGTGCGCAATAAATAATTTGAATTGATAAATATATGTAACAAGTGTTTGTTGCTGACTGTGATGAACATGATGGTTTTACCTCCTTTATTTTACACTAGTCTCATGCTACTGTTCTCTGCTTTAGCTCATATTTTTTGAAATACATATTTAATAAACTTATTATTAGTTAATAAAGTAGCTAATTTAACAATGACTCTGAACATATGAGAGAGGTTTGGTTAAATGTTTATAACATTAACATTTACTGAGCACCTTCTAAGTGCTAGAAAATGGAGAAATCTAGAAGAAAATGGAGCCATATATTGACCAGGAAATCGTGGTTTAATAATGGAGACAATCATAAAGTAATCGACTAAAATGACCGTGAAATCAGTGCTAATCATTTGTTTTATTGATTGCACACTTACCATATTCCAGGCACTGTGCTAGGCAGTTGGACATACAGGTGAGCAAACTAAAGTCCTGCCTCATTTAGCTTCTGTTCTAGAGCTGTAAATGAGGGAATATGGAGAGACATGAAGCACGCAAGAGAAGGCTTCACTCGGCCTGGGGTAGGGGTTCAGCGACGGCTTCTATAAGGAGGTGACATTTTTTTTGCTAATCTGAGTGGAACAAATCAGTACTAATGTTTAAGGATGAAGGAATGCTTATTTAATTGAAGAACTTCTAATGCATGATAGACAGGGCTGTAGAAGCAGAGTTCCTGGCACCACGTGGGTACTTCATACGCGTGTCATTCTAAAGAAATAATCCAAATCCAAAATGAGTAAAAAGTGGTACTCCCCTCAAGAATCTTGCATTCTATTGGAGCAAGAGGGAGAGGTACTAGACAGTGAATGAGAGGAGAAGCTGAGAGAAGACAGAATTGAAGCTCTGAAACTCACACATTCCTCTCTTCCCACACATTCCCTAACACCCACTGTTCCCTCTGTTCCCTTCTCTGAAAACGAATAGTCTTCTTGGGAGTTCTGAGTTCTTTGGTGTATCTGGTTCCTTCGCTGGGTGCTGCACCTTGGCCTCCTCCCAAATGCCTCCTGCAGATGTTTATTTTTATAAATGTTGCATATACAAAGCAAGAGTCATTTACGAAAGCACTTTGGCACTCTGCTCCGGAAATCACTTCTGTGTGAGGCTGTCCTGGACAGAGTGCACTTATTCTCAGGCCTCCTATCCCCACTTCCAAGCAGAAGCCATTGCAATTTTTATTTACAGTTAGAAGCTCCATAGAGTTCTAAAGCCAAAGCCTTCTTTCCTGAAAAGCCAGCCATGGCCTCTGGCATTCATCCTCACCTTTAACAGAAATGCTTTCCTGTTTGATATAAACCCATAGCCAGGTACTTGCACCAGAAGGAAAATTATGGACCTAATTAATCCCCATCAGTGGCATTTATTAGGACTTGTGCAGATCTACACCAGTCACTGGGGGCACAAACATACAGCCTCGAAAGGGCAGGTAGGTCTGTATTTTATAAGGACATGCCACATATTGCCATAATTTACACAAAGTGACTTCATATAATAGGTGTAATTATTCCACTTTAAAGATCAGGGAAGGAGGGAAGGAAGGAAGGGAAGGAAGGAGGGACAGAGGAGTCGAGGCTCTGTAACTTGCACAGTGCCCCACTGCTGGTGAATAGAAATTCACCCATTTTCCCTCCATCACCTCCTACCACGCTCTCACCTCCACCTCTCCACCAAAAATTGTTCTTATCAAGGCTATATTGACAACCACACGGCTAAGCCCAATAGTCAATTCTTAGTCCTTCGTTTTGTTCATTGAGTTTATTCCTTCCTCCTCCTTAAAACACTTTCTTCACTTGACTTCTAAGACATCATACACACTGGTTTTGCTGGCTCCTTACTTCCAGATATTTCTCAGTCTCTTAGTTGACTTCTACTAATCAGCCTGAAGTCTTGATATTGGAGTAGCTCATAACTCAGTCCTTGGACCACTCCTTTCTCTACATTCACTCCCTGGGTGATCCCATTCCCTATTATTGCTCCAAATATCATCTGCACACCAGTTGTTCTTTTTGCCCTCCTTTCTGGACCACTTCTCTGAACTTCAGATTGGTATATACAACAGGGTACGATAGCTCTTCTTGAATGTCTCAGACTTATCACTTTCAAAATTAAACCCCCAATCTTTTCCCATCAAATCCATTCCTATGATAGACTCCCAATCTTAGTTCACGGCAGCTCCATTTTGCCAATTGCTCAGGAAAAAGCAAACAAACAAACAAAAAATCCTCTTTTGCTCATACTACACACCCAATCTGACAAAATATTTGGCTTCAGTTATTTCCAAAATATATCCTGGATCCAGCTAGTCTTTGCCATGTCTATAGTTACCCGCCTGGTATGAGCCCCCATCTTTTCTCCCTTCCTTTGCATTGCCCTATGCACCAGATCTCAATGCTGGCCAGAATGGTTCTGGTAGACCAGCTTGCTCCTTTATAGCACTCCAAGGGCTTCTCATCTTATTCAGAGTAAAAGCCAAAGTCCTTATATCAATTGGCAGAGCCCTACTCCATTTGGCCGAGCCCTACTCCATTTGGCCTCATGTTCCCTCCCTGAACTCATCAGCCACTCATCCCCACCCCTGTCAACCCTGCTCACTCTGCTCTGGTCCTACTGGCCTTCACCCCGGTATAGAATTTTTTCCCCCAGACATCCACAAGGCTGATTTCTCCACCTCCTTTAGTTCTTCATCTAAATCTGATTTTTCTCATGGAGGATGTCACTGATCACTCTACTTAAAATTGAAATCCTGCCTCAGCATTTTCTGTCTCCCTCTCTTTTTTATTTTTCTCCATAGCACTTACTACCCTCTTATATTCTATATATCTTTTATGTTGTTGTTGTTTATTCTCTCTTTTCCTCTCTCTGCACTGGAAAATAAGCTCCTTAAAGGCAAGCCTTTGTGCTGATTTCCGCCCTGCTGTAGTGGTGGCACTTCAGAGAAGGGTTCCCTGAAAGGAGTGACACCAAGTCATTACTGCAGATGAGGAATGGTTATGCGAATTCAGAAATAGGGTGGGCACTTCATCAGCTCACATCTTCACAAGAAGAAGGATGAGAACAGTGCAATCATATTTTGGGAGAACACAAGCACTCAAATTCACATAACATTTTTGCAGTATATTGTTAGAATTGTTTTATTTTATTATTGTTGTTGTTAATCTCTGTGCCATAGATATATATGTATAGGGAAAAAACATTATATAAAACAGGTTTGGTACTCTCCTTCATTTCAGGTACCCACTGGGGGTCTTGAAATATATCCCTGATAAATAAGAGGGGGAGTACTATATAGTATATGCTGTATCTACGGGGAAGAAAAATGAATGGAACATTACCTGTCCTCACACAATCTAGAAAAGATGATATTTATATAAAATTATAAGTGTTTTAAGAGCTTTGTGCTTTAGCAGCACAGAGGAGGGAATAATTGATTTTTATCAGTATGGAATTGGAAAAGGAAGACTTCAGGGAGACATCTAAACTTATCCTACAGGATGGGGAGACAGCATTCCAGCTGAGGCTGCAGCAGGCGTGAAGGATGAAGTCATGGCAGTATGGAACCCACTCAGGACAAAGAGCTCAGCAGGTACAATACAGAGAGGAGGGTGGATCGGAACTTTGTCCTGTTCAAGTCAATTGTTCTCAAGCATGGCTGTCCACTAAGTTACCTGAGGAGCTTTCAACAATTCTGATACCCAGGACACAGCCCCAACCAATTGAATCAGAGTTTCTGAGTGACAGGGCAGGGTGCCAAAAGCTTGTAAAGATGATCCATTGTACAGCCAAGTTTGAGAACCATTGGTTTATAAATTCTGGGTTTGGATGACTAATTGCATGTGACCAGAAAAGAAGAAGTAAAAATTGTTTTCCAGACCACATGACTTTGGGAAAGGCCGTAGTTTCAATACCTTTCTATAGTATCAGACTGGCTACAACTGGTATTTGATGAGTAGCCTTGGGCAAACGACATGCTTCTGAGGAACAGAAAATGGTAAAACTTACCTACTATAATTACTGTGAGGATTAAATGAGATAGTGCATTTCAAAGACATAGCACCGTACCAGGAACATGATGAATGCTCAAAAATATTACTGTATTAATCATTTAATTCTATTAGGCAAGAAGGAATTTACAGGAAAAGGAATGGTTTCCAGATGAGGAATACTAAGTTGGATTCTCAGCATTGAGTGTAGAGTGTCTATAGAATGGACACTCAATGGCTGGTAGGCATTTGGAGATAATACTGCAGTGTCCAAGAGATACGTAGATACAAATCAGAACCTGTTTGGTATCATATTGTTCAAGCCACATCAATGCATCACACCATTCAGAGAGAGCGTATAGTGAAAGAAGTACATGGAAGGCTAATATTTCAGGTAGATGCAAATCATTCAAAGCTTCTGTTTCCTTTCTGAAAAGTGAAGATAATGGTAAATTATGTTTCAGAGCATTTCTGGGAGAATTAAATATGATCATGTGGAATATAAGAGGCACCAGAGTGTAAAAAGCCAGAAGAGAAAAAAAAGGAAAAAACAATTTCAGAAGAGTAGTTTGTCAAGAACAAACGGCTTCAAAATATGAGGGAAAGATTGTGTCAAACACATAAAACATCAGTTTGGGCCACAGTGTTTTCATTAAAATAACGAAGTCTTGAATAAAAGGGTATTTATGTGGGCTAATTTATTGTCCCACTTTAATATGCGCTTCCTAGCATTGAAAAAAAGAGGGAACTGCAATCAGTTACAAGATTCAAACACCACTTCTCCAGAGAAAGGAGTTATTTGCTGTTTTTAAGGCTGAAATCAATTTCTTTCCTGGGTCCTCATTGAAGGATTAATGTGTAATATAATGAGAGGTGTCTTCTTCGGTATCTCAAGGGCTTTTAAAAATGAGTTTTATGAGGCTGCTTCTCATAAAGTCTCTCTGTTTACACTACTCCATAAATGCCTATTTACTTGGAACCTGGTGATAGTAATAGTGTCTAATATGACCATAATAATAAAATCAGCCACCATTTAGCGAGCATTTATTATGTGTCAAGCACTGTGCAAAGTACTTTGTTTACATTGTTTTTATGCATCCCCAGAAGAAGTGAGAGGGCAAGTCTTATTATTCATGTTTTCTTTATAATGAATCTGTGGCCCCAAAAGGCTGAGTGACCACCCAATGTCGTTAAGTCATATGGCCAGGATTTGAATCCAAGTCCATTCACCTCCAAGGCCTGTGCCTTTGATGCTACTCTGCTCTAGAGTTTAACCTACTGTTTTGGAAGCACAGTTCCCTATGTGCATGGGTAAGGCAGAGAAGTCAACTGGTTTTCTGAGGGAAAAGAGACTCTAAAAGGTAAAATGAATGTCCTAGGGTCCCACAAGTCTTTTGATGTGAGGTGCCACATGCCCAGCCCCTTTGGGCTAAGATTGTGTTGTGTTCTGCCCCGTCAGCTACAACATTGGTTGACAGGAACAGTGAACAGAGGTTCTTATGTTCCTGCGCTCTGATGGGCAGAGGATATTTTCAGAAAAGTATAGAAAATTTCAAGCAGATTGGTTTAGCTATAACTTCATGACCCCAAGTGATCAAAAAATGATATTGCTTTCTACTTGTTCTTTCTGTACAAAGCAGTGATTTTATTTTGAAGGTGAGCCAGTGGGAGAAGACTTTGAGTTGAGGCATTTTCACCCAGATCATCTGGTTCTGTAACACATAATAAGGGCACACCCTCTCCAGGGGAGCGTTGTCAGCCAATCTCCTTGCGCTCACAATTTACATCCTCTATCCTTCCTTGGCTACAAAGAAAACTCCCCCTGTACTTCAAACAGCAGAGCCCTGTCAAATTCTCTGGCCTCATCAATCTCCATTCAAATGCCAGCAAAATGACCCTTCGGATAAAGGTAGTGAGTTAATAAATCAGCATTCTTTTAAAGAATTTTCTTTTAACTGACACTGGGAATTGGAGTGACCACCTTAGAGAAAGAGGCAGTGATGTAATACAGCATATTGCTTAGACTTGAGGGATCTGCTGCCGATCCTGCTTTCAGATTTGAGCCAGGGCTGTTTACTTGTCATGTGACTTAGAGCAAGTTCCTTATGCTCTGAGCCCCAGCTTTCTCATTTGGAAAAAGGTGAAATCAGTTACACTTCTTTCCCATGGTAGTTGAGTATATTGTTAAGGGAAAGGTTGTATGTTTCCATGTGGAGGGACACCTATACGCAAACACCTCTAGGTTCTGTCCACTCCTTGATCTAATTGGGACAAAGAACAAGGAATTAACTCGTAGCTCAGCACCATTCCTTTTCTCTTTGGGATCTTCCTTTCTTCTGAGAATTTGAGCTCTGGTTTCCCCTCTGTCATGCAATAAACTAGGCAGTAAAGGCCCTGGACATGTCTAAGAGACCTGGGGATGTCCAGGGCTGCTGTGACCAGGTATACACTTCTGTCTAATTCTGGAAGAACCCATTGCACATTCTCAAACAGCTCTTTCAGTAATAAAGTCAACATCTTGCTCCCAATCTTCCCAACTCCTTTTTGTAACTTGGTTATATCTTTAGAACTTGGGAGACTCCCTAAATTCCCAACAAAGTATAAATAAAATAATGTGGGTCAAGTGATTAATGTGGTACTCTGGGTTCCTTTTAAGAGATATATTGTCAGGTGTACCCCCTTCTAATGTGGACTCCATGTGGCCTGAGAGCCAGCTTTCTAATTGACCTATTCCCCACTATTAATCATCGATAACTGATTATTGAGAGCTTTTGAAGTGCCTTGGGGGTTAAGAGGCATAGCATGAAAAGGAAGAGCCCTACCTCCCTGTGCTTACCTTACCTCTACACGATTTCCTTCTATCCCAGGGCATCCCCTGGAGGAGTGATTCATGCATCTTCTGGATGATATGCCACTACTCGTGCCTTCCTGGATAATGCCTTCATTCTTTCTTTAGTCAGAACAAAAACCATCTTCAAAGAGATCAAGGTGAGTCTCTGGTCTTGCTCAGCCAAACCATAATAGGGCAATGCCAAATTTTAGTTCTATCTGTATATAAGCAAATACTTCCCAAAATTCCCAGGGGGAGCCCCGCCTGGGGTGGAGAAGTTGGCACTTCTGTGCTTCTCCCTGGAAGAGGGGGAAAGAGTGGGGTGGAAGGAGTCTACACTGGATTCAATATAGCCTAGCTTATTTAGTTCAGTACCACACATGCCAGCTCTAAGAAATTAGAGAATCCAGCCAATCTTTCTTCCCAGTCTCCTGCACCACCTATACCACCACTTCTCATGTTGCAGGCCAAGTGAGGGTAAGAGAAGGAAACTATATGATGATGACAATAGGATTATTTATTGAGTAGATACTATGTGTCAGGTACTGAAATAAGTGCTTTATATACCATTCCATTGAATCCTGGAAACAACGCTAGGATGCTGTTATATTATTATGCTAATTTTACACATGAGGAAACTGAGGCACACAGAGGTTCAGTAACTCATCCAAGGTCACACATCTAGTAAGTGGCCAAGCTGAGACTGAATCTTTGTCTGTCTCCTAAACCTCTGCCCGGCACTGCTGTTCATTATGACATCCCTCCTATGAGGTCCACATATAACAAGTCAATTTTTTTTCCATTGGCCTTAGTTTCTTTGTCTAAAAAAATGGCTTTTTCCCTCAAAATAAGTCATTTTATATCTACTGCCTTATCTCCATCCTACCAGTACTTTTTTGCCTCTCATCTAAACTGGACAGTCTGAGGTTCTCTTACCCATCTGTCTTCTGCAGTGAAGCATGTGGGTTATTTCTGAAAACCACATCTTACCCTTCCCTAAACTCTTCAATGGCATATCCCCTTTAAACATAAAACACATATCTCACATTCCAGTCTCCTGTACTCCTTCATGTTTACTCTTGCCACTTTAAAAAAAAATGCAGTTTATTCTCTACACAGAATATGTGTCTGCTGATTCTATTGAGCGGCATAATTTTCCCTTGACTCTGGAGTGTAGCATGTCCTGGGCCTTCAGCCTGTTCATGCCCCATCCCCAATGCACCCCCACCCCCACCCCACACCTACCTCCCCAGGATGTCTCGTCTGACTCTCCTTCCAGGTTAGGTGCTCTTCCTATGTGCTTCCACTGCAGCTGCACAGATGCTTGTTATACATTCTTTCCTGTGTCCATATTTTCATTTCTTTGTTTGCTTCACCACATTGTCAGCTCCATTAGAGCAAGGATGGCACCTTACTCATCATCATTTCCCTTGTCAGTGGCTCCATTGTATTTGCCGAATGGATAAAGTAATCAATAAAGGAGCAGATGAGAGAAATTCTGAGTTTGGAAATCCTGGAAATTAGAATCCAGTGCTACTGTTTCTCTGGTGCTTCTAAGGTTCTTGGAAATTTGAAATATAAAAATGGCTAGCAAAGAGGGAAGAGCAGCTCTCATTGAAGTCACTAACATTCCCACACTCCTGATAGACTCTTGCTTTCTAAAGACAGAAGCCAAAGTGCCTGCTTGCAGTAGGACACTCAGCAGACGTGCTCTAAGCATGTCACACATCTGTCTGGGTGTATTAGAGCTGGATGGATTAATAGTGCATTAGTAGCCCCACCGTAAAATACCGTAGGTATTTTAGATAACAGAAAAGAAGCCCTTTTGCCCTTGAATATGCTTTGATGTGCACTGAGGTGATGAGAATTTCTCAAAAGCAAGGAGAAAAAAAAAGAAACTTCAAAGTTCCTTATGCTAGGGAAGGTTGAACTTTTCAGACTTTACCTCATTAAGGATACTGTGCAGTTTCAAGTCCACTAAAGACCCTCAATAAATATTAATTGAATGTGAATTGAATTAAGTAGAAAACCTGATAATGACTCCTGTTTTTCTCCTCAGAGAAATTTAACGAGCACTAATAGCTGTCTATTACCTTAAGATAATGGAAATTTCTAGTTGTCAGCTATGATGAGAGAATAATTCTACCTCTGGACATAGGTTCCTGGGATTGAGGCTTTCAGGGCTAAAATCAGGAAAGTCCCAGGCAAACTGGAACAAGTTGGTCACTTTACCTCCCAGCTTTGGCTAGTTTTAAAAATAGACTTGGGGGTCCCATAGGGAACAAGAACCACTTTAGAACTTATTAAGTGGCAATAAATGCTAAGAAAAGAAAGTGCATCCTAAGAGTAAATTAGTCCAAAAGAAGAGGGACTTTCAAGCCAGATGGAAACAGTGACCGTTCACACCATACCATTGAACGCTAATTGTCTAATAGAATAACAAGACTGATTGGAAGCCAGAATCTTACTGTCTCATGAATCAGGGAAGAATGGGTAAGAGACAAATGAATAAGAGAGAGGACAAGCATCTGCCATGCTTTTCTCTTCTAGAAATTTCTTCGTGGATCTGTGGTGAACTAGGAAGTAATTGCTTGGTTAGGACATGATGGCTCTTCCAAGTCCTCACCTGAGAGTACGTAATACACAGAGGCAGGATGAATAGCGGTATCATCAGGAATCTGGGGCACCAGAAGCCTGAGCTTGAATTCTGGCTTCCTCGATTCCCAGCTGTATGGTCTTGGGCAAGGAATTTACTTTCTCAAAGCTTTGGTTGTTGTGGGGAATTTAATATTTAACCTATTTTGCAAAATATTGCATGAGTGTGTTGATTCATATTATTTAAAGCAGCAGTTGTCAATTGTAGGTAGTTTCCCCACCCCTGCCCAGGGAAGTTAGGCAAACTCTGGAGGCATGTTTGGTTGTCAGGGGTGCTACTGGCATCTAGGATATAGAGGCCAGGATGCTGCTCAATGTCCTCCAATACACAGGACAGCTTCTCTTTACCTCCCAGCAAGGAATTATCCAGACCCAAATTACATTAAGAGGTTGAGAAATTTTCATTGAAAGGTAGATATGTATTAATTATTGTTTGTTCCAGCATTTAAAAGCAAATTAAAACCACAATGAGATACACCGGTGAGAATGGCCAACATAAACAAATCAACAAACAACAAGTGTTGGAGAGGATGTTGAGAAAAGGGAGCCCTAGCGCACTGCTGCTGAGAATGCAGACTGCTGCAGCCACTGTGGAAAACAGTATGGAATTTCCTCAGAAAACTAAAAATGGAACTGCCTTTTGACCTGTCAATTCCACTGCTGGGATTATATCCTAAGAATCCTGAAACACTAATCCAAAAGAACCTGTGCACCCCAATGTTCATAGCAGCACAATTTATGATAGCCAAGTGCTGGAAGCAACCTAAGTGCCCATCAGCAAATGAGTGGATCAAAAAACTATGGTACATTTACACAATGGAATACTATGCAGCAGAAAGGAAGAAAGAGCTCCTACCCTTTGTGACAGCATGGACGGAACTGGAGAGCATCTTGCTAAGTGAAATAAGCCAGACAGTGAAAGACAAACACCATATGATCTCACCTTTAAGTGGAACCTAATCAACAAAACAAAGAAGCAGGCAAAATATAACCAGAGACATTGAAATTAAGAACAATCTGACAGTAACCAGAGGGGAGGTGGGAGGGAATAATAGGGGGAGGAGGGAAAGGTTTTCAGGGACAAGTATAAAGGACACGTGGACAAAACCAAGGTGGGGTAGGATCAGGGAAGGGAGGTGGGGATGGCTGGGGGTAAATGCAGACAACTGTACTTGAACAACAATAAAATAATTAAAAAAAATAAAAGTATCCGAATAACAACATTCAATGACATTTTTTTTTCTTACATGACCAATCAGTAACATCCATCAGTGATTAGATTCATCTCTCAGTCTCTTTAGATTCACCCATATCAGGGCATAGATGTGATTCCTTGATTTAATGGCTTTTCAAAGAACCAGTGTGTGCGCACACCTGTGAGTATGTGTATGTGTGTTATGTGTGTGTATTCAACATCCCCTTTGAATATTTTCTGGTTTCACTTATAAAATAATAGTTTTTGAAAGGTCATAGAAGACCTATGAATCTGTGGAATAATATTTTATGCTGTATTTCTCTCCAGGTAAATAACACTGTTCACAACCTCTTATAACTCTTGCACATTTACCAGGATTCATAGAATTTTCACTCACCTTAGTTGGCCCTCAGAACACCTCTGTCCAGGAGGGAGAGTAGGAAAGCATCCCCACTTAACAAGTGAAAAAACTGGCATCTGGGAGTTCCATGATGACCTGCATAAAGTCACACAGTTGTTAAGTAGGGAAGGAATTTTGAGTCTCAGCATTTAAAAAGTAGCTGATAGATAGAAGCCAATACAGATATGCATTCATACTAAGATTTAGTATTTATTTTAATTCAACATTTCAGTTAAAATTAGCAAACATTTATTAGGCACCAACATTAGGTTTGAAGATAACCAAATGACACAATTCCTGCCATCAAAATTTCAGAGACTAATAGAAATTTTAATCTAAATATTGGGTAGATATAATAACATTAAGAAAAATTTTGTTGATTTCTAAATTACTAGAGAAAACAGATGTTCAAATGAATTTTCCAGGAAAGATGTGTCATCATGTAAAAATTAATTAAACGTAAATAATCGACTCTTTAACATAACATATGTTATGTAATCAAACGTGTATATACAGATATGTTTTATATTCCCAGTTGAATTTCAAGTCCCTTGCCTTTCTCATAGCAACCTTAGGATGTTTCCTAGCTTATATTTGGGTCCTAATTTAAAGAAAATGCTTGAGAGGAGAGGGAGTCAATGAATGACTATATTGAAAAGATGAACTAGAAAACAAAGGACTACATCCATAGGGTAATGATTATATTTAAAGTGTGTGGTGGTTTATGATGATTAAGGGTTTTCTATGATTAATATTAGCCTTCTCAATAAGTAGACCTCTCTTCACTGAACCGAATGTATGTGCTCTCATTTATAAGTTAAATTGCCTGTCAGCAGGGAATAGATAAAGGTGTAACAGAGCAGGCCTAGATTCTAACCATGTACTTCATAGTTCAGGGTTATCCCTAAACTTCCCAGAGCCTCCTTCAAATTTTGCCTAACACATTGGAGTTGATTCTTCCCTTTATGTCACTCGTAGGACAGGGTTGCAGTGAACATCAAATAAAAATCTCTGTGAAGGCTGAACCCGGAGTTGACTACACCCTTTCCTAAACAGGTCTAGTTCTTACCCAAGTGCCAGTGCATTAACAGTTCTCCAAGAATTCATGAGCTTATCCATCACGCGCGAAACCAATTGGGCAGAAAAGCCATTTTAAACAAGCATCTCTTTAAGAAGGAGAAATCAGAAAAGAAGGCTAATCGAAAGTGGGGGAGTAGGCATAAAAACAGATCAGGAAAAGGGGAGGAAGCACTTTTAATTCTTTGACCCCTCAGTCCTGACTTTGCTTCTTTCCCACAGCTTAGATTCCAGGTGCCCACCTTATGGGACTCCTTTATCAATCAGGTGTTTTCATTTCCTTCACCATAGAACATTCACTGGGAAATGTGGGAAAACTATCCTGGATAAATGCAAAACTCTGCCTTATTGGTGTGGCCACCCGAACACTGGAAAACTAAAAGCATTGCCCAGCGAGATAGATTGAAGCTGCAAGAAACCAATAGTCTCAAACCTCATTGGAGCGTGAGCACTGAATGCAGTCTTTCATGCTTCCCATACTTGTGACCACTCTCAGGCCTCCTTCTTTGCAGCTGTTTTACCACCTCCGCTTTAAGTGTAGACGCTACACTACTTTCTTCCTGACACCCCACAGATAAATCCCCTTTATAATAGAAACCAGCACAGGGAAATTCTTTCACTGTTCTCCCACAAGTCTTCAAGATAAGCTGCATTTCCATCCATCTTTCCTCTGCTTCTCCTATCACGCGCGCACACACACACACACACACACGCGCACACACCATTTGCTTATGTCCCTTCCTTTCTATGAAAGATGGTTTCTTTGTCAGTGCTCTGGTGAACTTCTGCAGAACTCTGTTCTTTCACCTGTCCCCTCCCTACAATGTTTCATCAACCCCACCCTCCTTTCTCCCCTGACTTGTCCCCCTCAGCACTAAAGGGAAAGTAGTTCGCCCATGGTAAGATAGGTATTGGAGTTTCTCCCATCTTAACAAACTTTAAACAAACCTAAATGTAGGTTTCTTTCTGATTATTACAGTTTTTGTTGTCTGCCCTTTGCAGCCAAACTTCTGCAAAAACCATCTATGCTCCTGGTCTTCCCTTCCTCATCCTCCAGTTTTAATTCCCTCCATGGCCCCTTGCTTTCTCCCCTTCATTCATTCCTTATCCCAATGGCAATTCATAAATATCGGTTGATGAGTTAAACTTGCTTTGCCCTACCTCTCCACTATCTCTGGCCAAGTTCATCAAAGACCTCACTGTTGCTGAATCCTGTAAATAGTCCTCAGTTTTTATATAAATAAATTTATTGGCAGCTCTCAACACTGCTGTCACCATGTCTCCTCATGTCTTTTATTTTCTGTTACAGTTCTCTTGAGTTATAACGCACACACCATAAAATTCACCTTTCTCAAAGTGTACAATTCAGTGGTTTTGGGCATGTTTATGGAGTTGTGAAACACTAACCACTATCTAATTCCAAAGCATTCACATCACTTCAAAGAAACCCCATATCCTATGGCAGTCATTTCTAATTCTTCCTAACCCAGTCCCTGGCTACCACTAAAATACAAGTACTTTGTGACATTTTTTGGCTATTCTGGACATTTTACGTAAGTGAGACCATTCAAAATGGCCTTTGGTGACTGACTTCTTTCACAAAGGGTAGTATTTGAAAGGTCCACTCATGTTGTAGCACGTATCAGTATTCCATACCTTTTCATGCTTGAATAATATTCCATTATATGGATAAACCACATTATGTTTATCCATATATTTGTTGATGGATATTTGTGTTATTTCTAATTTGGGAATACTATAATTAATACTGCTATGAATATTTGTGTTTAAGTTTTTGAATGGGATATGTTTTTATTTTGGGTGGGGTATATTCTGAAGAGTGGAACATCCGGGTCATATAGTAACCATATGCTTAACATTTTGAAGCATTTCCGAATGACGTACCATGTAACATTCCCACCAGTGATACCTGAGTGTTCCATTTTTTCCATATTCTTGCCAAACTCGTTCTTATCTGTCTTTTTAAATTTTAGCCTTCCTGGTATCTGTGAAATGGTATATCATTGTGGTTTTGATTTGTATTTTCCTCATGGCTGATGCTGTTGAACATTTTTTCTTAATATTATTGGCCATTAATATATCTTCTTTAGAATAAATGCCTATTCAGATCTTTTGCTCATCTTAAAATTGTTATTTGTCCTTTTACTATTGAATTATAATAGTTCTTTATAAGTCCTTTACCAGAAACTGATTTGCAAATATTTTCTCCTATCCTGTGGGTTGTCTTTTTATATTCTTAGTGGTATTGTTGAAGCAAAAATATTTTAAATTTAATAAAGTCTAGTTCATCTATTTATTCTCTTTTCACTTATACTTTTGGTATCACATCTAACAAAGGTGTTTTACTTCTAAGGATTTTGAAGTTTCATCTCTTAACACAGTCATGTGCTTCATGATGATATTTGCATCAACAATAGAATGCATATACAACAGTAGTCCCATAAGACCATAACAGAGCTGAACTTCCTCTAAGCAATGGGAGGATAGGGGTTTGGGAGGGCTGTTTTTTTTTCTCTGAGGGAGCAATACCTGTGAGGCTTGGTGATGTATCTCTCCCAGACACAGCACCTCAATTTTGAAGGGATTTTGGGATGCACATATTACATCCCAGTCAGCCACTAGCCTGTTTCAGCACAAAGGACACTCACTGTCCCTTTAGCCCTACATACTCAGAGGGCACTGTAGCCCTCCCAGATCTAGCTAGATGGTCATCAGAGTGCATTGCTGTAAATTCTTTGTGGAGGACTTAAGATCCTGGACAAGGACACAGGAGCCACCTTCATAAGTATTAAGTACCACTGACACTTCTTAAAGCTTTCTATGGTAGTGTGGAGTCACCCTGGCCATGTACTTTGCAAGTATTTTCTGGTTATAATGATGTAAAGCATAGGAAAGGTTTATTTCTTTAATCAGACTGTCAGAGGAAGCTCTTTATGCCAGATAGGGTCAATGGAGACAAAAACAAATTTTCAAAGGCAAAATATTGAATCCTCAAGTTTTACATCTTCTCCATGTTAAACACCCTCTTTTCTTATGCATATTGCAAAGTTGCTTAATCTGACCACTGCTCCAACATACAATAGCCAAAACTGCATGGCCATGATAACCCCATATGTTCCTTTATTTCTTCACCTTAATTTCTTATCCCTACTAATCCTCAGACCACCTTTCATTTCCCACCTACAGTCACTATTTGATCTATACCTTACCCAGTTTTTCCTCATTACTTCCAATCAATCCAGTGACATCCTTTTCATGGAGCAGCATCAACACCTTCCATGTTCTTTTTCTGACCTTGTCAGAAGGAAGCTGTGGTAGGGCTCCCGGGACAGTGTTTATAAAGTCTTCGGTAGTATTCAGTAATGTTCTAGGTATTCACATTCACTCACTGCTCACTCACTGACTCACCCAAACAATTTGTGCTCCTGCAAGCTCCATTCACAGCAAGTGCCATGTGTAGGTGCAACGCTTTTTATCCTTTAAACCACGTTTTTACTCTAGCTTTTCTTTGTTTAGATATGATTAGATATAGATATACTTACCATTGGGCACAATTGCATATAGTATTCAGTACAGTAACATGCTGTTCAGGTTTGTAACCTCAGATACACCATATAGCCTAGGTGATTAGTAGGCTAGACCATCTGTGTTTGTGTAAGTGTAATCTGTGATATTCAAACAATGACAAAATTGCCTAATGACACATTTCTCAGCACACATCCCTACTGTTTAGTGATATCCCTATTGCTAAGTGATCAAGTCTATTAACACAGTTTAGGTTAATTTTTCTGTGTAGTGTAATGAAGAGTCCAACTTCACATTTTCCCGTGTGGATATCCAGTTCTCCCAGTGCCATTTCTTGAATAGACTATTCTTTTCCTATTGATTTTTCTGAGCTATTTTATCAAATATCAATTACCTGTATACGTAAGTGTTTATATCTAGACTCAATTCTATTTCATTGATCTATACTTTGTCTTGTGCCAGTACCACATTGTCTTAAGTGCTGTATGCTTGTTGTAAGTTATGAAATCAAGAAATGAGAATCTTTTAACTTTGTTCTTTTGTAATGTTTATCTGTTGATTTTAGAGAGAAAGAGGAAGGGAGAGAGAGGCAGAGAGAAAGACACATTGATTTTGTTGTTCCACCTATTTCTGCGCTCATTTATTGCTTCTTGTATGTGCCCTGAGCAAGGATAGAACCTGCAAACTTGATATATCAGGATGATCTCTAAGCTACCTGGCCAGGGTAATTTTGTGTGTGTGTGTTTTTTTAAGATGTATTTTTTGGCTATTCTATTCCCTTGTATTTCCCTGTGAATTTTAAGATTAGTTTTTTTTCCTGTAAATTTTGAAAGAGATTTTGATAGAGATGGCATTGTACCTGTAGTTCAATTTTGGGAGTTCTGCCATGTTAACAATATTAAGTCTTCTGACTCATGAACATAGGATATAGTTCTCTTTATTTAGGTCTTCTTTAATTTTTCCAACAGTGTTTTGTCGTTTCAGTCTATAAGTCTTACAAATTTTTAAAAACTTATTCCTTGATGTTTTGTTCTTTTTGATGCTATTATAAATAGAATTTTTGTTAATTTTCTTTTAGAATTGTTTATTGCCAAATATATAAAGTACAATTGATTTTTGCATATTTATCTTGTATCCTATAAACTTTCTGAACACACATATTAGTTTTAATATGTTTTTGTGGATTCCTTAGTATTTTCTATATAAATAATCATGTTATCTACAAATAGGGATAGTTTCACAATATTTTTTCCAGATGACTTAATTTTTTTCTTAACTACTTGCCTTGATTAGAACCTACAGCAGAAGTGAAGTGGTAATCGTGAGAATGGCACCCTTTTCTCATTCCTGATCCTAAGATTGCTGTCTTTCGCCATTAAGCATGATGTTAGCTGTGGGTTTTTCATAAAAAATGCCTTTTGTCAGGTTGAAGAAAGTCCCTTCTATTTACAGTTTGTTGAGGTATTTTATTATAAAAGTATATTGAATTTTGTCAGTCCTTTTTATGTGTGTATTGAGATGATCATGTGTTTTTGTCCTTAATTAATATGGTATATTACATGATTGATCTTTAAATATTAAAACAACCTTACATTTCTGGAGTCTTAGAGTCAGGTCAAATAAAGACAAGCCCAGGAAGCCGCCAGGCAAACCAAATAGTAAGACTTCTTTAAGAATGGGGCTTCTAGGCCCTGGCCAGTTGACTCAGTTGGTGGGAGTGTCTTCTCGTACAACAAAAAGGTTGCAGGTTTGATACATGGTCAGGGCACATATCCAGGCTGCAGGTTTGATCTCCAGTCAGGTCGCATACAGGAGGCAACTGATGTATCTCTCGAATTGATATTTCTCTCCCGAATTGATGCTTCTCTCTTGAATCGATGTTTCTCTGTCTCTCTCTGTTCCTCTCTCTCTCTAAAATCAATAAACATATCCAAGGGTGAGGATTAAAATAAAAAGAAATGGGGCTTTAGGAGCTCTCTAAACTCTTTCCTTGCTAGGCTGCTGGTTTTCACAGCTACCATGATTATGAGGCTGTTGGTTTACATGGCAGTTTTTTGGGAAGAAGGCAATAGTTTTAGGGCATGTTAAGTGCCACAAAGCTGCCCACTGTTTTTATTGAGATTCAGCTGTTTTCCTTCAATAAACCCTCTACAGAGTGTTGATTAATTTTTAGAATTCTGAAAAAGCTGATTTTGGCAATTTTTTTGTGTGTCTTCCTTGCTTTGATGGAGGAGTAGATTCTCAGAGGTCCTTACTGAGCTACTCCAAAAGTGACCTCCTTCCAATTTCCTCTTCTCTCTCTGCCTGCTCTTATGAAATTGGAAGGCATGCCTCTTAATGTCTGACCTGTAGCTACTGTTTGTGTTTGCTCTTTAGTGTTCTGTATTACACTCTCTTCCCTGCTCTCTCATCTTTTATTATGTCCTCAGATGTCTTGATCCATTGTGATGGCTTCAGTTGGCATCTCTGTGCTGGCAACTTCCTGTTTGTAATACCGGTCCAGAGAATTCCTTCTGAACAATGCACACATACATCGAGTGTCTGACAATATATGTTGGAGGATCTATAGGCATCTCATATCCAATCTGTTGAAAACTCAGTATACCATTAACCTTTTCCTCATACCTCCTCACATCGCTGCCATTTCTTTGTTACAGATCACAGTGAAGGCACTACCACATACATAACCAAGAAATCAGCAGTCGCCCTTGACACCTTCCTTTCTCTAACCCATACAGCAGACCAAATGACTTTTCTACCTGATCACCCCATTTTCTTTTTTTTTTTGGACCATGTCACTTCTTTTTTTTTTTGTCTCTTTGTTGCATTTAGAGTTGAATCTGAGTGTCTTCATGGGGTCGGCAAAGAACTGCAGAATTGGTATTCTGCCATCCTCTCCAGCATCTCCCTGTTCTCGCATCCACCTTTCATTTTCCCCCCATACTTACATATGTTTAGCACATTCCAAGAGAAATCCCTATATGCTTTTATTAGTTCTCATATATATATTTTTGCTTATACCACTTTGTATTGGATTATGTTATTTGTAGCCAGTGGATCCTAAATAACACACTGAACTTTACAGCAGTGGTCCTCAACATTTTTGGCACCAAGGAACGGTTTTGTGGAAGACAATTTTTCCATGGACAGGGAGAGGGGATGGCTTCAGGATGATTCAAGTGCATTATGTTCAAGCTCCCCTCCTGCTGTGAGGCCCAGTTCCTAACAGGCCTGGACCAGTACTAGTCCATGGCCCAGAGGTTGGGCATCCCTGCTTCATAGCATAGCTGCAACATTAGTAACTTCAAGTTACCTATTATTTTCGTTTTCCTCACTAATGTGTCCGCATTCTTAGCTCACCTGGCCAGGTTACTGTCACACCCAGGTTATCCGTGCTATTCCAGTCCATCTTCTTGTATGTCCTTCACAGAGCATAGAGCAAACTCTTGTCTCTGCTTATGTTATGCAAAGAAGATGGCAGCTCATGATATTTTAACCCCTGAATTTTCTCTCTCTCTTACTAATTCTTATTTCGTTTTTGTTCTTTTCAGATAGGTTTCCCCCCTTCCAATGGGGAGAGGGAAAAGGGATATATTTACTAGCTGAAAGTTATAGCTAGTATTTGCCTCTATTGTTCTAGAGGCAAAACCCTTTGGGGCACTTTTATCACTTCTGGGCACAGCACGTATAGATTATATAACCCCTTTGAAAATTGTAAAATGGTGTATAATGGTTATAATTTATTCTAACTGGGGATTTTCCAGTTCTGGGGTTCTTCTTTATTTAAATCCACGTTCACTGGTCAGGGTGCCTCTTTAAGGTAACCCACTGTGGTATCCGCATCTGGCAGGAGAGTGTTGCAACCCCGTTTCCTCTTACTTTCTAGTTCCTGACCTTGAGACAGTTGTTTTGCCACTCAACCTCAGTTTCCTTTTTAAAAATTTATTTATAGAGTGGGGCAAATTCCAACCAAATTCAGGATTACCAGTAGAGTTCACTACGGGGACGCGATGTGAAAAGCCTAACTGGGGTCTTGTCAGTGTTAGCCATTCATGGATGGCAGCTCTGTGATCACACACCCCATAACCTCTGCTCTATTAATAGATCTCAGCCCCGTAAGCTTTTGTTTCTTCATCCTGATCCTTTACTTCCTCTGACTATTCTTTCTTGGTCCTGAACAAGCAGGCCACTTATATCTGGCTCTGGCAGATCCTGAAATCTCTGCTTGGCTTTGTCGGACAAGTTCAGACATGTACAGACATGTCTGCGAGTTTCTCAGAAGGTTGGCTTTGCCAAAGCCAGAACCACCACTCCCCCTCCCTTCCCACTGGGTCCTGTGCTCCAAGCTCTTGGACATAAGTCCGTGCTTTCAAAACTTCAGTATTTACACAGAGTCTGTGCCTCTGATTTACCCAGTGTCCAGCTGCTGATACTTATCTTGAACTTCCAAGTGCAAGACTGCAATCAAAGCATCAGGGCACAGACATGAACAAATAAAGATGTTTGGGGACTGCCTGCTTTTCTCATGCGATTTGCACATTTTTCTTGGCTTGCGTCATCTGAGGTGGCTGGGACCATGGGCCCCTTCATTCCTTGGCCCAGTGGTACAGCACATGGCAATGTTACAAATACAGAAGCTGGACATGCAGGAGAGGCCTCACCCCTGCTAGGAAAGCATCCACCTCTGTGCCTCCCAGACAGCGTTGACGCATTCAGACAAGCTGGACAAAGAACGCACAGTCTACATTCCCTGGCCTTTGAAGGGAAGATGTTGCAATGCAGAGGCAATTCAAGTGTTTGCCTAATTCATCAAAACATTCACATTTGCTAGTAATACAATGCATCTCTGATGAGAAGGACCCAGTGGGAGCTCTGTGGATTAAGGGTGAAATGGCTCATGTCTCCTAATTTCTATCACTCGGCTAAGCTTTGAAGCAGCTACCCCTTCATTCATGAAAGTGTTGCGGTGTTGTTTAAAATGCACGGGCTTTGGAACCAGATGGATCTATGGCTCATACTTGCACACTGTGGGATCTTGGGCAATATATGCCCTTTCTAAAGCCTCTGCTCTCATCTGGAAAGTAAGGGTAGTAAAACTAAACTCTTAGAGCTTTTATGAGGATACTTTGAGATAATGTATAGTGCTTAGCAGGGCAGCAGACACAGTAAGTGCTGTAAGTGAACATTTATCACCCATCTACTTTTTAAGTGCCTACCATGTGCCAAACACTCTGCTGGGCACTTAGTATTCCTTTCTGCCTTGGAGATAGCTAAACATTGTAATGGGATTTGGGAGATCTGGAGAAGCATATTCTGAAAGAGGCAAAGAAGATTTGAGTTTAGTTCTAGTTTTACCTCTGACTAATCTACATGGCCTTGGACAAGGGACATGCCTCTGAAACTCAGTTTCTTCAGTTGTGGAGCAGAGTATTTATTCTTGTACCAAAAAGCAAATGGGAGCTATTAATAATCATAATAGCTAGCATTAATATGGAGCTTACTAGTTTCCTAGCACTTTCTAAGCATTTTAAATTTACTGCTTTATTTAATCTTCACAACATCTCTAGGAAACATTGTTGTATTGATACAAATTTTAAAAATGAAGGAGCCAAGGGATAGAGAAGTTAAATGACTCCTCTACAGTTCGCAGTCAGAAACCAGCTAGTCTGGCTTCAGAGTCTTTCCTCTCATTCACCCCACTTTGTGTTGGGTTGACGATAAAACTCTGTATAAATCGGGAGACTTATTATCATCACTCTGGCAAATTCTACCTAGTAAACTTCATTTTGCTCTGATGATTTCAGGATTCAACATGATTACTTTAAAGGAAACTAAAGCAGTTGCTCTACAGTGCATTTTTTCTAACATTTTATTGTGAGTATTTTTATTTGTATTTTTAAAAATTTTTTAGTGTTGTTCAATTACAGTTGTCCCCATTTTCCCCCATTATACTCTCCTGCCCTGCCATGCCCCCATTGTGAAAATTTTTAAACAATCATAGAAGTTGAAATATTTTTTACAGTCAACCCTCCTCTCACTCTCTCTCTCTCTATATGTGTATATATATTTGTAAAATCTAGATTCTACTTTATTAGCTTTATCACTTATCTAGCCATCTTTAGACCTCTGTCCTTCTATTAATCCATCTTATTTGTGATACATTTCAAAATGAGTTGCAGTTAACACCATACTGTTCTCAGATCCTCCTGTGTGCATATTAGTAATTAGAATTTAATACACTTCATGATTTTTTTTGCAAAATGCATTTCGATTTCCATATTTGGGAGGAAGATTTGGAAACCTCAGAAAATAAGCTAACATCAAACCATGGGATAGTCTATTTTTAATATTATCACTTTATTATTATTGTTATTATTATTGTTGGTGGTGGTTTTTACACCTGATTTTTCAATGCCAAGAGCCAGTCTGCTGTTCAGCTGCTTCCTTCCCTGCTCAGACCTTCCATTTCACCCCAGGTGTAATGACTCCTGCTCATCTTTTCCCATTCCCACCCTCACCCTCTTGTGCCCAAATCCAACCACAGTTTGCTCTCTGCCAGACCTCCATATATCCAGTGGCATGCCAGTGCTGCCACAGAGTTCCATGTGGTGTCTGCGTATCTGTCAGACCCAGCCAATTACAATAACGCCTTATATTTAGTTGGTGCTGGTTCATTATTTCATTCAATAAGTATTTAATTAAGAGTCTGTTTAGCCAGGTGACCAGGAGAGGGAGAGTCCGTGAGTGGGCAGAAGGCACTGAGTAACGAAAAAATGAAATCAATCAGCACATTTATTGTATGTCTTCTGTGTGCACAGCATTACCATCAAGGAATTTATAGTCACGTTGAAGGAAGCAAACAACTGCACAAAAAAGAAAAAAAAAACATTGGAGAACAGCTGTAGAGGGAGAAACAAACAAAAATTCTCTGTAGTCATGTAAATTTGTTTATGTGCATGTCTGCCAAAGAGACATAGAATAAAGCTGCTCCTAGGATTCCATTGGGATGGCTGGAGAGAAAGGGGGCTGGAAATACGTATTGGATAGACCCAGGGCCATGCACTAGTGGAAGGATCGAAGAGGGCTTTTCTGGAAAAGAAGAAAGACTTACGTTGGGCAGTTGTTAAAATGTCTTAGAATGTGTGGAGGAATCGAATGATAGAGTCAAGAACTTGGAGCTGGAAGGGATCGCTGCAAAGATAATTTTCTATAAAATTGTAGAGATGGCTATGTAGCAGAGTTGAGATTTTTTTCTGGATTTATCAGAGCCGAGACTGTTTGGCAGTGTGCCACATGCCCCAAAAGACAGAGGTGAAGATTGTCATGGACCCTGGCCCATGTGTAGGCACTGCCTTGCGCACGCGTGGTGGCTTTGAGTAAATTAAAAGAAAAATTGCCTTCTTTAGGGAAAATTAATTTTTAAAATTGCTCTCTCTTGGCAGATTAAACACAACAGTGACAACAAAACTTCATTTTACCAAGGCCAGGCACACAGCTTGGAGCGCAGTGCACAGGCTGGGCGTCAGCCCCAACTCATACCCATCTTCTCAGCCGTGCTGTCGTGTTTCCAGCCAACATCACTGAGAGAAGAGGGATTGCTTCTCCATACCAAAACAGAGTCAGTGGGCCCCATCAAAGGTGCCATTCAGGGACTGAAACTATCTCTCTCGGTGGCTGTGCAGTTAAATGAAGGCATTAGAAAATCTCTAGTACCCTCTTTATTTCTAGGATTTCAGAACTCAGACTTTTTCTTCTGTTGTACCCTCAATTCCCTGACATTATCCTGCCGTTTGCATATAGTCAGGGTCACGTAATAGATGTTAACCCATTCTTCTGTGTAACAAAGAATCCCAACCCTAGATCTCTACTTAACTCTCAGAAAACTGCAGGCAAGAGAAGTCATACGAGGGTTCATAACAAGCCTGTTCACTTCAGGTACTTCATGGTGTCTCCATGTGCTTCCTTTCCTTCTCTAGTGCTCCCTCTTTCATGTTGGATGATGATGAATTCGCTTGGGGAGATCCTCAGTGCTTCTGAGGGTACTCATGGATTAGGATGCTCCCAGAACTGGTTCTTCCTACAAATTCTAAGGCATCTTCAAAATGCTCAGCCTTGACTGTGTTCTCCCCTGAGTGAGGAGGTTATTTTGCATCCATTCTGTGCCATGTTTTATCTCCTGGGAACTAAGCATGCCCTTTTGAATAAAGAGCTCCTTCAGTTTCTAGACCATGCCAGACATATCATAGGCACCCAGTTGTTCTCAGCACCCCCCTTTCCTCTTTCTCTGAAGCTTTCCCCACTCCACCCCCTCCAACCAGTGCAAACTACACATATAAATAAACATGCACCCAGCCAGCTCTCCAGACATGTATGAATCCTAGTGTCAGCCTCATTTGGACTCATATTGCTACGTAGTAAATCTATCACGAGTATTTGTGCAGTCCACACAGGTTATCCAACTGAATTGAGTTCTTGGGATACATTTTAAATGGAAACTCAGTGGACCTTGCTGTGCAAAACACAGTCAAATAAGGACAGGTTTACTTTTAAAACATAATTTTGACTTTTTTTTTGTTTTATAAAATATAACAGTCTCATTTTAAACATATTTAAAAATTCAGGCAAACAAAAAAAAAAAGAAAAATAATTACTAAAGAGAAGCCTCTATCCAGACAAGATATCTGCTAATTTTTTATTTGCATCATTCTCAGACTTTTCGTAATTTATTTAACTAGGTTGAAAGTTTCAGGCATACATGTTACTTCTAACATTTTGGCATTTTAAACCATGAATGATCTCATAGTACCTTTGAGGAGATCCATGGTTATTACCTTAGAATAAATTTCTAGAAGTGAAATTAGTGCTACAGATCTCCATAGTAGATAGATCATTTGGCGAGTCATGCCAGCTCCAACTTCAAATTTATCCCAAGTCTGAGAACCGCTCACCAATCTCACTTCCAGTACTCCATGCCCCCTCACACAATCACCCTAGTCCACCTCCTCTTGGTCCATCACCCTAGAACATTCTTTTACTATATTGCAAATGTACTTTTCTGTCTCCCCACACTAGAATTTAAATTTCATGAATCCTTCATCACTGTGCCCCAAGAGTTAGAAAAACCTGCATTAGTAGATGCTCAATAAAATACAGATTAATTGTATCGATAAAAGTATGAATGAATTGTTCTGTCAAAGTATATGATGAATATGCAAGTTTTTGATGCCAAATTGGCTTTCATTGTTTTTAAGTGTATCTTAACTCTACTCCTACAAGCAATTAAAGGGGATAGTTTTAACTCGACTAGCTCGGATTATTTTCATGTTTGTTTTTTAGCATCACCACAAAATTGTGTTTTTGAAAAGCGCTACTGATCAGGAAAGAAGTATGTTAGATGTTTCATCTGGTTATAATTCCCCTAGAAAGTGACTCAGAATAGGTGTGATCTAAAATTCTCTGTAGATTAAACAGATTCCCTGCCTAGGTGGAGCTTTATTCTCCATGTGAATCACTATGTATGAAAGGGGGCAAATAAAAGGTAAAAAAGTCTAAGTAGGTAAAATTCAAAAAGACAGTTTGGTATATGGAAATAACCTTGATACCTGGAATCAGACCTATCTGAATTCAAATTCTGGAACCACCAGTTATTCAGAGTAACTGAGGACATTTTCAGATACTTTAATGAGACTAATTTCCTCATCTATAATGTGGAGATAATCATGACTTCCCTTTCTTAGTTAAAATTAAATAAAATACCAGGCAGGGCATTTAACTGAGCACATCTAGAATAGGGTCTAATGTGTTTCCATAAATGAAAACTATTTTTATCTACACTTTTGTCATATTGGTGACTTAGCTACTCCTTCTGAAACCTTGTAGAGAAGAACTATCCTCTAAAATGGGAGGAAGTGGATTCACTTAGGATAGAATTAAAATTACAGCTAGACAGACTCTCGTCAATAAAGGAACTTGGCTTTACAAACTAGAACTATTCAGCAAATAATGAGATGCCTCATGAAGTGCTGTATACATGAAATCCTTAAGAAGAGTCTGGAAGGACAGTTGGAAGTAAGATCTGAGTTTGGATTACATCACCCCTGAACTGTTACTGATGCTTGACATTCCTCCGTCAATGCACCTCTCTTTTGCTTGTCACTAACAGAGAGGAAGAATTGTCCTGTGGTTTCTAAGACCTTGCCTCCCAACAGTCTCCTCCATTAATATAGAAACTTGGCTTTAGGCATTTATGTGCAATTGTGAGAGAAAATGAACCCCAACATTTCTTATAAATAACTGATCAGTTGACTAAGAGTGTGAAAATGTCAGTGTTCTCTGAAAACTCTTGTTTGCTAATATAATTCACAGCTCGCAAATCCTTTGGTCATCAGCAACTTGCAGTCACTGAGGAAACCCAACTCACTGTCCTCTCTCTCTCTTTCTTCTTCTTTTAGCCAATTGCCATCTTTAGTAGTGAAGTCAGTGGAGACTTAACAGAAGTAGAGCATTTACTGGTATCTTCCCTGTGAATTGTACACTTTTTCCTTTTCCTTCAAAATGGTTTGCACATATCTGTAGCATAAGTCTTAGTGCAGAACATCACCAGGGTTTACCTCATCTTCTCAGTCCAAACATGTAGTATAAGAGAAAGAGATAGCTCCAGTCCCTATGAAACCCTTGCTTAGGAGATGACCTTCAGCAAGCTGTTCTCTCCCAACCTCCAGATATCATTACTGAGAGCGTAGGCTTTGAATCTCCCTGATCTGGGTCCAAATCCTGGCTTTGGCACTCACTAGTGTTGTGACCTTGGATGATGTTCTTAACCTTTCAGAGCCTGAATTTCTTCACCTCTGAGATGACCATTACAGTAATTGTTCATTGCTCATGGAGGCATCATGACCTTTGATTGTAATACCATAATGTATAGTGTTTAACCAATTGCCCAGCACATTGTATGAGCTCAGTTGCTGTTCCACTGTTATAATAGCTAGATAAATAGGTCCCAGCCCTAGAAAAGACTTATGTATATCGGCTAGTGTCCTCAATTCTGCTTCATTAGTTGAATCCTGACTGCAGCTTTGCTGTTCTCCCAGTCACCCAAGACAGAAATGTTTGTTTATTGAACATTGGGTCATCAGGGTCTTGCATGACTCAGGCACCGTGCAAATTACTGGGAGATGATGGCCCCAGGACAGATATGTTTCATCCTCCCGTGGTTCTTATTACTTTCAGAGTCATCTTGGATTCCTTCCTCTCCAGCCAATAAGTTACTAAATTCAATTGATTCTATTGCCTAAATACCTCTCAGTTCTACCCTTTCACCCCCCTCCCTCTCACCAACTCCTCACTTCCAGTTTCATCGTGTTTTGCTGCAGCACCCCAGCAGTATCTTCTCTGTTTCCCTAGACTCAAGATTCACACTGCCAGCTACTCTCCACGATCACTCCCAAGTGTCTTGCCCAAATACAAACCCCGTCCTGTTCAGGACAAAACCAAAACTCCTTGGCATTCTATATAAGATCTTTCATTACCTGACTTTGCTGACCTCTAGCCTGATTTTTTGGCCCCTTTCCTACCCAAGCAGACTCTGACCAAATGAGGCAACTTAAAATGACCAGAATATGCAGTTGCTATTTCATGTTTTGTGCTTCCATGCTTTTGCATTCACAGTTTCCTCATTTCAAAAGGCCTTTCCTCCTCACCTACTGGGAAGACTCACTCTTCAATGTGTATTTCAAATGTCACCTCTACTGTGACCCATTCTCAGAGAGAGGTCACTTCCTCTTCTGAGAAATATCTATATCTTGAACCTACTATTAATGGTTTCTCTTAATTTTTCATTAGTTATCAGCTCAAAGGTCACCTCCTTAGAGAAGGCTTTGTTGACCACTCCCTGCCCTCAAAGAACCCCTAAAGCCTGCATTTCGACACCAAATTATTTCTTCTGTATCTTGCTTCTGTTTAAAAATATAGTTCATTGAGTCTTATAAACAAGCTTTTACAAAACAGTCACATCCTTATGTATCTATGAAACAATTAACAACTTTCCCATACTGAAAATTAAGAAAAATATCATACATTTCATTTTTCATGCAAAAACAAAACAAAATCTTAACCACCTCAAGAAAATACTGGGCTAAGAGATGCTACCTTCTTAAACTTTATAATTCTCTCCAATTTATCCCTATGTTAAGCCAGATCAGGAGAAGGTCACATCCCTGGACCACATTCTTTGGGCCCCCTAACAAATTGTCTTTTTGGAATTGTGATTTAGCACTAGTCTCTTGATGTTCATACAGGCTCTTGCTATTATAAAAAACAGATGTTTGGGGAACATCTTTTGGATTCTTGATCAAAGTGCTACTGAGAACAGTTTCCAATATATTGCTCATTATCTTTTGTGACAAGTTCATCTCAGAAGTAAAATCCAGGACAACATGTGTGTCTATCTATGTTTTCTTCTACTAGATGCCAAGAGATAGATACTCGTTATATTTCTCTCTTTGCTTAGACTTCCAGGAAATGCAAAGCTTCTTTTGGCACTTAATTGCTATAACTTTGCTCAGCCAAAATTTTTAAAAATATACTTTTATTTTCTCCTTCTATTACAAACTCTGCTATCTCTTTTTCAGTTTCTAGTATGTGACCTTTTCCACATAGTGGTTAAAGGATTGGGAAAAAAAGAGAATGAAGTGTGTGGTAGTATAAGAAGCATGGATTTTAGAATCCTTTGATAGTGAAATTCAAAGTCAGTTCTGTCCGTTACCAGATTAATAACTTAGGTGCCTCTAGTCTCAGTTATCTCAACTCAAAAAAACAAAATATAATGTCATCTAGATGTGAGTATGATATTAAAAGTGAAAAACATATACATAACCATACCTACTGCAGTGCTTGAAATTAAGAAGGCGGTCCTTTTTCAATTATATTTGTACCTTCACAAATCCTATTGGAAAGTGGGGAATAAATGCATGAACAGACAACTTATATAAGGGTAAAATAGCAATAAAGGCAATAATATTATCCACAATCAAGAGTGTAACAGATGATAAGAATTTGATCTGGGTAAGTTTGTAGAGAAGATAAAACATGGGGCTTTGAAGGATGTATGTGATTTACATACATGAAAAATAGAAAGAGGATATTCTGGACAGTGAGACTTTGGTGGGAAAGAGTGAACAGAGAAAACCTGAAGTGTGCAGAACTCATAGCAAGTTTCTTAGAAAATGTACCAGAGTATGTATTACAATGACATAATTAAAAATTCAGAAAGCTCCTGTCGATAAACCTGAGTATAACTGAACACAGAATAAAAAGTTAATTTCTTTGAGTAGTAAAAGAAAAACAAGGGCAAAATTTGGAGCATTCCTCTCCCTCCTCAAATTCTGAACAACTGAAGATGAAGAAAATGTGAACAAGAGTAACTCTAGGGAATCCCAGGATCATCCATTCACCCTACAGAAGCTGAGAAAAAGATTCATAGAATCACAGAGCAGAGATGCTAGACTGGGTGCCCAGCATCCAAGGGCTGGGCATCTGAAGAAGAGAAGAGAAGGTCCAAAGTATCACAACAAGATAGGGGTAGAACGTGGACCAAAATTCATGTTATCTGATTCCCAGTCCACTCTGGGACTTCTGCTTCATCTGTACACCAGATCCTATCCATCTCCAGTTCACTGCATTCCGTTCTTCCCCATTTGGGTATGTGAAAGGGAAGTTTGTTTAAATATATATATTTTTATTTTCCACCTCCTGAATCTTGATCATTGCAGTGCTGACATTTATGCTGAAAAGGTCTGTGTCACATGGGGAGCGTGTTCCTTGCTCATTTATATGGCTAAATCCAAAATACCCAAAGAAAGTGTGTTTTGGGAGGCTGTTGTGAGGTTGCCAAAAGAGTGTTTGGATTCAGATGGATCACCCACAACACTTCAAATGCTTTTCAGCTTAGTAGCCAAACATTTGGTTTCTTATCTACATGAATTCCAAATTTTATAAAGTTGCTGAAAGTTTACTGTGGATAAATTCATACATGCCTGAAGAAGATGCAGCTGAAGTGGGTTTTCATTCACTGGGTGGGGTTGGGACATGCCTTCCAAAGAAAAATATGTAAGTGGTTGAAGAGAAGAAATATTCTTCTCTGGCAATAGGATTTTTTAAAAATCTAGAAAGGCCATAAAAGATAATCTCTTCTGGAGGTGAACAAGAGGCTGAGTAGACAGCTGTTCTCTACTGGGATGGGATGTGTTGGGAATCCTGAAGCTACACTCTTGCAAATCATGAAAGAAGGTCACAATAGATTAGTGATGTTTGCCATGAGCACGGGAGGTATTGGTGGCAGCACATAGGTCGGGTATATGCCATTTCTGACCTGACCTAACGTCAGAGAGGGATGATGACTAGACAGAGCAATCAGGTGCAGAATCTAGATTTTCTGACTTCCATGGTTTTATTATCATTCTAGGCTAACTTCAGGTTTGGTATCTCCCAGTTTGATAGGGAGGAGACCCACTACCCACCCAGCAGTGTTTTACTCTTTGAAGCAAAACTAAAACTATTAGTGAAATAAGTTGTCCTCCCATTATTAGGAAATGTCCCGGGTGGGGCCTGTAGATCCTTATGCAGGCTGGTCACAGCATCTCAACTCCAGCCACACTCCACGGGGAGAACTTGTAGATGTGAACATTGATGTTCTCAAGTTAGGAGGCAAAGCCTAGTCCTTTTGGCCTTCCTTTAATTGATGCTTTTCTGAAAAAAAAGAATAAATAAGGCCTAGATTTTTACTCATCTGTGAGAATGTGGCTACTTTTTTTCCTTGAGCCTGCCAGGTTCTATATTATATTAAGGAGAATTCTAGAAAGGAGCCCTGCCTTAATTCGGGGTGGAACCAGCCAGGCCAAACATACTTGCAACACATGGGGAAAAGCTCCAGCAGGCATGAGCAGTGTTGGACAGATGTGCAGAGAAGAGACAATAGAGGAACAGAATCCTCCTCTTCCCTCTCTAATTCCTCCAGCTGCTCCCACCCAAATAAACTATTCTTAGTATTTCAGAGGCACAAGTAGACAGAAAGCTGCCCATACCTTCTGCCTCTTTCATCCTATTTTATTTCTTAGTAAGCTCTAAGACAAATGGCTTTGAGCTTTTCCCGCAAATTCAGAGCATACTTTAGGCTTCTAAGGAAACAAACCTCCCCACAAACGGGCATGCCCAGAAACAAACATACAAAAAATTATTAAAAACTGAGATTTGACCCCAATTTCTAGGAACCACTATGTTTTCCAAGAAGAAGATTCTAGTATTGCCTGGGCTTATATGAAAACAAGTCCTGAAAGTTTAGAATATAAATTTCAAACATTGGAGAGTGAGCACCCCAGAAATGTGCTACACGGATTGTACTGGACTTTAGAAGATCTGCGTTAGTGCTCTCTCTCTCTCTCCTCTCTCCTCTCGCTCTCTCTCTATCTCAATCACACACACACACACTCTCTCTCTCTCTCTCTCTCTCTCTCTCTCTCCATGTTCTTGGGCAAGTTACTGTCTTTTCTAGGCCTTAGTTCCTCTTCTGTACATTCTCTCTGTCCATTAGCCTCCTTGTCCCCCCATAGCAGCTACTCCTACTGAAACTTGTATTCACTTCAGTGGTCTCATTGCTACTGCTGCATCGGATCATGATTATGTGCTTGGTCTGCTACTATAAGGTGAGATAATCTGAATTTTAGAGGCAGATTTGGATTGAAATCCTGGACCTACTCCCTCAAGTGTATGACCTTGAACCATTTACTCCATGCAAAAGGGAGTAAAACATGGTGATAATAATGTCTACTTATGAAGATTCTTTAGAAGGTTAAAAAATAGAACACATATGAAAATGCCTACCTATGAACAATCTTAAGATTCAGGAACTCTTAGTTTCCCTTATATTTCCTTACTATCTAGCATAAACCGGATGAATTCCTCTTGGAAAAAAGGAAGGAAGGAAGGAAGGAAGGAAGAAAGAGAGAGAGAGAAAGACAAGAGGGAGGGAAGGAGGGAGGGAGGAGAAGGGAAAAGGAGAGAGAGGGGATAAGAAAAAATGGAATAAGAAAAGGTGACTGGACAGAGCAAATGCTATTAACCTTGCCATCTTCATTAGCCTATTAAGTCCTAAGGGACTGTCTGTGGCACACTCATACCTATATCTTCATTTCCTAGTATTGACACTAGCATATCATAACTACTCAATGTTTGCTTGCCAGATTTTAGTAATCTTTAAAACAGGGATAATAATTATATAATCTATGAAGTTATCCACCTGATAATTGTTTACCCACTATGTTTTACACCTTAAAAATATAAAATAAAATAAAATGTGGATAATAATGCAGGCCATGCTTTATATAGGGCTTCTTTGGACATCTGATGAACTGTTAATTGTGAAAGTGCTTTGTAAGTATAGCAAGAATGCTGATAACTGACCTAAGGTATGAAATATGATGTTAAGCCACACTGCTTGTTCCAGGTCCCTATTTGCATTGGGGACTAAGGAGCATACTTAGAAAACGTAGCACCCACAACTTAAGTACAGACATACAGACAAATGTAATAACATTCTGTGTATGGAAGGGATGAGCAAAAAGGAGCTGAAAGCTGGATTATAAGGAAGAACTGGACCATGGATTTGTATGATAAAAGAAGAAGGAGCTTGAAATGACCAGAGTACTTGAGGAGTGAAAGTGTCAGTAGAATGGAAAGAGTTGTAAGCTCTATGTCACTTAGAGAGCCAGACAGCCCCGTGGTGAGTCTTACCCATTGGCAGGAATAAATAATCATTCCCCTTTGCAGGAAAGTGATGGGCTGTCACCTAGGATTGGGAGCATGTGTACCGGATGAATAAGTTTAGGTTTGTGCCAAAGAAGATGGCCATGTGGACAACTTTGTGCAAACTTCACAGTGCAGATCTTTATGGTAGGCACCACTGGTTCATGCTAGGTAGTCAGCACTGATTAATAAACACGTAAGACAACCCTAGAGGAAACCAAAAATTATTGTAGTGGGGGAATAAATGGTAGAAAAGACTGACATGGTTTTCTGATAAGCTTCATCATATCGGAAGCCACATGTAATATAAGTATATCTTCTTTTCTATTCTGAGGATTCTAAAAAATGAGGACATTTATGTTAAGTAGCATGGTTCATAAACAGGACTGCTGTGCTAAGTATTCTAAATTCATTGACTCAGAGTTTACATAATATGGTGGGTTATAGGGGCTGTGCATTATATCTCAGCCAGACCAGCTATTGTCTTGATGGAGTAATTCCATGATCAAAATGGAATAAAAATTATGCTGGGGAGGAAGGAGGATTGCCTTCTAGGAGGGCAGCATATTTTTTATACAATGTAGACCCCAGAGAATTTTTCCATTCTTAGGTGGCATTTTCTCAGATTGAGAAATACAGAGATGGTTCACTTAGTTGTCTAGATTGTCCTCATAGCATTGTAGAATGTATATTTCCCTATCAGGGAAGTTCAAGTGAATTTCCTCTTTTTCACCTGCTGTTCCAGAATCAGAATGACCTCAGAGACTACCTGAGAAAGAGAAGAGAAAATTATTTTCTAGGTGTTGCTTACAACCTGTGAAATCTAACCAATATGTGGAGGGCAGTGTGGGAGGGTGAGTATATCTCCTAACAGTCAAGAATAGCACAAGCCCCTGAATGTACAGACTGGCCCTCAGACAATCCATAGATTGCTGTAGATGGCAGATACCCATCTTTGAAAGGAAGGTGACAATTACTATCTTAACAAGGGGCAATAGGACACATGTGAAATAAAAATTGCAACATAATTAGACCAATACTTAGCAAGAATAAGTAGTCAATACATTGTCAATGCCAATGCTGTTGTTATCAGTAAGCTATCGCCAACAGAGGTAGAATAGAAATTTGACAGCTGGAATTGAGGTCAATTCCAGCCTCAATGGAATGGAAGGATGCCTCCATTCAGTTCACTGAAATTGCTGAGCTCTTAATATTGGCAAGGAATTACAAGAATTGCAAAGAGTACTGAGGCTTTCTTTTAATCACAGAAAGTCAATATTTATGTGATGAGAAGGCAATTAACAAAAAGAGTATGATATAGAGCAAAGAGTAATTAGATTCATTAATGTTAAGGACTGTTTTGGCCTTTCAAAGAAGGGAATTATTTTACCTAAGGGGAAGGTCAGGGCAGACTTCATGAAACAGGCAGTTTTTGACAGCCCTGGATGAAAAGCATGGAGTTTGGATAAACACAGATGAAGTGAAGAAGGACAGCCATTTTAGTGTGAGAAAGAAGGAAGTGCAAAAATACATAGACTAGTTAATTTGCAACCAAAAGGCTAGGAAAGGAGACTGAAAATGTAGGCAAAGCGTACATCAATGTCTTGGAAATTCTTAGACCTGTAAGCAATGTAAGAACCAATGTACATCTTTCTTGAGTGGACTGTAATTTCTCTGTAGACAGAATATTTAGTTTTATATCCACACTTCCCTTGATCTTAATATAACGGCTGTCAAATAACATCCAGTAATTACTTGAGTAAATGGTGGTTGGGTGGATAGATGGGTGGATGGACACATAAGTAATCATTATGGAACATATGCACCCAGCTGTCTTGTACTCATGTGCTTGTTCATTCATTCATTCATTTTTAGTAAATATTACATAAATTAACATGTTATAAACTGTGCTGCACACTGTTTGCACCTTGGACTTGACAGGAATTCTCCTCTCTGCCTTATATTTAGTCCAGGGAGGACCATTTGCCCTCCTTCTGGTGGGACTAACTTTCTATATAATACATTCTACCTTTTGGAAGTCAGGGATGTTTTTCCCTTAGTCACTATTTTTAAATAATTGATTTTGATAAGAAGGAGGACAGTTCCTTAAAAATTTGGACTCCCCCAAAACCAATGTTTATGTTCCCCCAAGCACTGCAATTGAGGCTGCTCTGCCTGTCTATTAATACTCTAATGGAACAGCGTGCCCTCTTACAGAGGGGAAACCAGACAGTGTGCTGAGCTGATTAGAAGTGATGGCATGGAGCTTCTTCCTGAGAACGGAAGTCCTGTAACCTCAAATACCGAGGACTATAAATCTCAGCAATATGTAATGGTAATTGGTTTGAAAGGCCTAATCGACAAAGAACGGAAGCCAAGTGCAGAATGCTCAGGATTGGAAGCTCCAGGCCTCCGCCTCCTTCCAGAAGGAGATGTGTCATTTTCTCCCCCAGAGCTGGGAAGAACAATAAACTATTTCAAAGAGGGGCTTCACTGAATGTCAAACTGGAAGCCCAGCCTGATGGCTGGTGGGGTCTAAAACTAAAGTTCACCTGCAAGATATTAACCTGGGAAGCTGGTAAAAACATGGATTCCTAATTATCATTTTAGGCATATTGAATCAGAATTTGGGTCCAGTTATTAGTGCAATATTATTAACAAGTTCCTAGTTGATTCTTACCCCCAACGATGCTTGAGAACTACTGCTGCAAATATCAGTTGTCATCCACTGCATGGAATCTTCCCCAGCCCCCTGCCTCTATGTTATAATGAAAACACCTGTGACCTTGGGGTTTGGCCAGCCCATGTTCACAACTTAGGTCAGCCACCTACCCAGTAAGTGGCTTTAGGCAAGCTCTTCTTTCTCCAAACCCCATTCTTTTCATTTGAAAAATGAGAGAAATAAATTCTACCAGGCTAGATTTTAAGTTCCCAAATGATTAGACAATATATAAAAACTTTAAGACATCGTAAAGAATCAATGTTACTAGTCAAGCACTCCAAACATGCATAACTTTGGAGAGTGCAAAAGAAGGATCTGGTACTCTGTTGCCTTCATTAAAGACAAACCTTTTTGAGCCCACAAGTGGGAGGACTTGACATACAAAGAGTTGGAGAAACACGGATTTGATTCTCAGCCTCATTGCTTATTAGTTACAGAGGAATAGACAAGTCATTTAGTTTCCCTCAAATGCTAATCTTCATCTGTAAAATGGGCATAAACCATCTGCCTCTCATAGTTACTACTTAGTGTATTTATGTAATATACTTGCCATGTATGAATATTAATACATGAAGCCATTGATGATGCCACGAGCTGGCTTGAAGTGGAGCTGCCAGAGGCTCTCATGACCTTCCTTAGTCGTGTCCCATGATCTGATATTAGGCAACTGATGTTTTCTCTATTATATGTATGTGTTATGCAAGCTAAACTTCAGGTTCCTAGGCTATCCCTTCAGAAGAGATAGTTACATTAGTCTCCCCACCCAAAAGAAACTATTTATCACTTAATGTCTGTGTAATTTTGAGGAGGTTACTTCGTCTCTCTAAGCCTCACTTTCCTCCTCTGTATAATAGCCACACTTGCTATAGTTCTATCAGTTAAGATAAGCCATGCTAGATGTCATAAAAGATAAATCCTGAAATCCTAGTGACATCCTTATCAAAGCAAAAGATTATTTGTTTACTCACATCCTAGTCAAATGTGAATTAGCCAGGCTTGGGAGATTTTTATTCATGCACAGATCTTGTCTCCATCCATCCTGTGGTTCCATCTTCAACACATTGTCTCCAAGTTCACTGCATAAAGAAAAGGGAGACCATGGTCACAGAATGCCATAGACTCAGTGCCTCAACCCAGAAATGACACGCATCATGCTGCCCCACCTCGATGCAAGAGGGTCTACAGAAAAGTCCCTGGCGGGTAGCTCCTTCCTAGCATCAACTTCACATTATGAAAGGAGAGCACAAATCTCTGTCTCAGCCACCATTATTAACACATAAAGTTGCTGTGAAGATGAAATGATGAAATACACATCAATGCTTAGCACAGAGCTTAGAACATAGTACAAAAATGGAACTGCCTTTTGGCCTAGTGATTCTGCTACTGGGAATATACCCAAAGAGTCCCAAATCACCAATTCAAAAGAACTAATGCACCCCTATGTTCATGGTGGTGTTATGTACAATAGCCAAGTGCTGGAAACAGCCTCAGTACCCATCAGTAGATGAGTGGACCAAAAACAATGGTACATTTACACAATGGAATACTACTCAGCAGAAAGAAAGGAGGAGCTCCTGCCTTTTGCAACAGCATGGATAGAACTGGAAAATGTCATGCTAAGTGAAATAAGCCAGTTGGTAAAAGACGAATACCATATGATCTCACATATAAGAGGAATCTAATGAATAAAATAAACTAACGTACAAAATAGAACCACAGGCATAAAAACATGAAACAGATTGAAAGTGACCAGAGGGAAGAGGGGAGGGGGATAATGGTAGAAAGAAGGGGAAGGGACTAGACAAAGAACATGTATGAATGACCTACAGGTATGGACAACGGTGTAGGGATTGACTGTGTGTGGGAACAGGGGGTGGGAAGGGCAGAAGAGGGCAAAGGGAGAAAAATTGGAAAAACTGTAATAGAATAACAATAAAAAATGTTTAAAAAATAATCATTAACTAGAGCCATTATTTTTAAAACCACAAGATTAATTTCATTCTTTGTAAACACTCATAGAGTCCTTTGAATGCTAATGACTTATTTAAACACCAAATTGTCCTTAATGATGATCTACCCCTATTTTAGTTTAATTTTTATTCATTCATTCTACTCATACTTATTGAGTGTCCCCTAAGACTGGGCACCAGCAATGAACCCGACTCTCCCTATGTTCTGGCACGATGTGAAATGATGAAGAGGATGGACATGCACACTCTGCAAACAATTACCTATAGGACAATTTAAATTATAATTGTGTTAAGTTATACAACAGAGAAGTACATAGTGCTAGAGGACTGACTTGGGCTGTAATTTTCAAGAAAGGCTTCTCTGAGACCTGAAGAATGAATAACAACTGGCCAGATGAAGAAGTGGGGAGGAGATTTTAGGCAGAGGAAACTGGCATGAGCCTCCTCTTCCAGATCGCACTAACTCAGTCCTGGGGATAAGTCAACTTGGACAGCAGACCTCGTGGAATATTCCAAATTATCATCAGTTTAAAATACAAGTAAATAAAAGCATCCTGGTAAATTTGTTCACAAGGAATAGTAGCAACTTACAAAGAACACACACCATCCAAAACTGTTAGCGGCTCCAAGGAACTTAGAAATATTTTTATCTAATTGCAGACATTCTTTTTCTCCTCATTAGAATCTTCAATGAATCTTTCTCTACATAACTTCGCAACTTGATTCAAGACACCGAATCTGTCTGAATAGAAATAGCTCTGTGATTTGTCTGCTCTTAGCTGAATATCCTGTTCCCCCACAGCCCTCAAAATGCAGAGATACAATCTTATGTCGTGTTTTTATTGCAAAATACTAATAATAAATAAGAGGCTGGGAGGAAACTTGTGGGGGTGATAGATAGATTTAGGTTTATGTCATAGATTGTGGTAATGATTTTGTGGATGTGTATACTTATCTCCAAACTTTATCAAGCCGTGTATGTAAACTTACCTTTACCCCAGCCTGTATGTTAATTATGTACAGCTCTGTATTTCAAAAGTAGTAATAATTTTAAAAAGTGAAATAAAACATACAGAAATATTGTGCCTATGTGGACTCCTAAGCACACAACCACACACACGCCTGTGTACACACATGCATGTGCTCACGTGTGCACAGAGTAGGGGGAGTCACTGGTGGTGACTAAGAGAACCAGTAAGTAGACCTAAGGATGTCAGGCCCTGGCTCTACCATTTGCTGGTTGTGTGGTCCGAACTCCTGTGGCTGGTATTCAAAGCCCGTCATAGCTGGGAATATATCCAAATCCTCAAGCCGAGCACGTCTCAGCGTCCTTTCCAGCATGTGCCTCTGTCACAGCCAGAACAAGCACTGAAGGCCCCGGGCGTGTCCCTCGTGCATCCGTTATTTCATACGAGGTGTGAACGTCTGCCGCCATCACAAGCACAGACCTCTGTCTCCGCCCTCCACCATGCACACACTTCTCAGCTCCTACTCCGTCTTCGCTCGGACCTCTGTTTCTTTCATTAAACTTTCCTTGACCTGACTTTGGCCTCATTCCCTGTGGTCCCATCACTATGCTTAAGCCACTGGTAGCAGTTGTTGTGATATTATCTAATTATTTATGTGCCTTCCTCTTTCACTAACCTATGTAAATTCTACGACATGGATTAGTAGTGTATATATTTATATACTTCCCAGCACCTAGTGCAGTACCTGACACATAATGGGCATTAATGCGTGATTGTTAATCAAATTATTTTTCTAATCATTTGCCCTCTCTCAGACCCAGTTTTTTCACCTACTTAAGTTCATCTTTTCTCCTATTAAATGAGAAAGTACATGTACAGGGGAGACTAAAATAAACCTAGAATTATCTTCTGGATGACGGGCCCCTTGTAGTACAGGCTTCCCCCACGAGGTTGAGTGTTCTAGGAACCCATCCGTGTCAGTGCACTAGCTGGTGTTGTTGTGAGAGGCTGAGTTCAGCTTCAGTGAATTTTTTTGAAGACTCTTTGAACACATTTGCCCATTTCATGATGGGTGATTCCCAAGTGCACCTGCCCACACTGCACTTGAGTGTTCAGCAGTTTTTTGTTGTTGTTGTTGTTGTTGTTGTTTTTACCAAAAACAGCCTGATCTCTATGCCCCACCTTCCTACTCACCTGATCTCACCCCAAGCAACTTTTTTTTGTTTCCCCAAATGAAAAAAAATCTTCAAATGGAAACATTTTGCCGATGTGAAAGAGATAAAACAAAAAACAACAAAAGCATCAAAATCGACAGTTTCAAAAATTGTGTTGACCAGTGGGGGAAAAAGTCTCAATAGTTGTATTGTATCAAATGGAGAGTAATTTGAAGGTGACTGAAGTTTAAACATGTAAGAATACGAACACAATTTTTTAAAACAAATTTTGTTTTTTTGAGGGGGAATCCCCCTCATATAGAGCTTAGTAAAGAGTCTGTTGTAGAGTAAGTGTGAGTGATTTGATTAACTCAACAAACTTGAGCACATATCATGTCCTGGATCATGAAGTAAAAATACTCTGCCAACAATTAAGCACTCTACAAATAGAGGCATACATTTAATAATCATAATGTGATTGATACAATATTAAGACAAATATGTGTACGCACTTCTGCTTGTTTAATTATACTAATGAATATATATAAATAACCCTGTTCATGTTCTTGAAGAATAATGAGAAGACTAAGGAATGTGGAGTTTGCAAACACTGGGGTTCTGAACAAGACGATAGTACTGGCTGCATAACCCGTTATGAATTCCAGGGTCAGTGAATTTAATACATTTTATATCATTGCAAATGTTTGCTCTACTCCCAAGGAAGATTAAAAAATATTCCTGTGTTTGGCTCAGGAGCTTGCTTCTCTCCTGGCAGTGCGCATCAGGCTAAATGTCACAAGAATATTTCAGCATATGTGGGTAAATATTTACACTCATTTTAAACAGATATTCCAAATTCCTTGTTGTTTTTCAGCGGAGGCCTAAACCTGGTGGTACAAGTTATGAATAAAACTTTTTCCTTCTCACAAAGTGAGAAGGGGCTTTTCCAGGATGCTTGCCTCCAGGGTGCTCTGTGTTTTTCCTTCCATTCTCTTTGGGCTGAGCTGTTGGAAGGGAAAACTGGCTCTCTGCCATGGAGCTCTCTACCAAGCCACTTCGAATCGTTGCTCTGTGGTTCCTGAGAGCCAGTAGAGGTTCAGCTGTGATCTCATGGGGGGAAAGTATAAAGGAAAGAAATATAGAAACTATAATATGAAGAAGTAACTCTTGGAAAAATGTAAAATGCATAGTGTTATGGCCTTGGGTTGCAAATCAATGGACAATGCCTTAGTCTAAATTTCTGGTTCTAAGAGGAAAGAGAAATCGTGGCTAGAACACATCAAAGTTGGTGCTAGTTCTTTGGAGATGTAGCGAGCAAAAGCATATTTCTAGATTTACAAGCTGATATTATACAAAGCTTGGGTTATAGACATTTGTGTCTGTGTTAGAAGTGCACTGAAATGCTGTGTGTGTGTGTATCTATGTAGGTACATATGTATTTTCCTAGTAATATCCCTTGCTTTCTAAAATACCTTAAGAGTAGAGGCCTTGCCTTGTGGAAAGGGCATTAAAGATGTCTACCAATAGAGCAAAGGAAGAATCTAGGCAAAGCTTCATCCTCGTCTAGTGGGCTACTCTGAAGCACCATAGCGGCCATAGGGTTGCTCCATCTTGAGGCAAACATATCCAGCTTTATGACCCTGTATCAGCCACATCTTGACTGCAGAATTTCCAAGGGGTTTGAATGCAAGGGCTGGCTCAAAGTTTATCTGAATAAATTATCTCACCTTTGGAGAAAAGGAATTCTATAGCTGGGAGTGCTATGAGCTGTTAGTAGCCAAGGCTCATAACTGCTGAGGGACTGAAGGAATCTGTGTAGGCACCATTGGCAACTACCCTATAGGAATTGAAATCTATAGAGGGGCAAGTTAGGATCACAGAGTATCATATGTTCAGAAGTAGAGGAACTAACTCTTTCATTCTACAATTATTGAGCATCTACTCTGCTAGTAATACTGCTAGGCACCAGGAATATAAAAAACAGAGGGAGCCATCTGTAATTCTATATCCCAGTATAATCAGAGCAAGAATTCTATCTTTGAATCCAATAAAAAAAGGGGAAAGGAGAGGACATAGGAGGTCCTGATCACAAGACAGCATGCACATATTGTGAATCTGCTAAGTGAACAGTCCAATGCTTAGTATTATGGAAGCAACAAAGATATGTAAGCTTGGTTCCCACTTTTGGGAAGAGAGTGAATGAAAGGAACTTAATAAGATCCAAGGCATGGTATATACTCAGTGTCTCACAAGAAACAGGAGGATAAAGTACAGGAGAGCCCAGTGGAAAGAAAGGTCATCAACTGGAGGAATTTCAAAAATCTGAGAATTAACATTGGAGGTGACTCTTAAAGAATGGGCAGAATATCAGAATGTGTCCATGGGGAGGCAGGTGTTCCTAACAGAGGAATGGCTTAAGTAGGAGAAAATAGTTTCACATAAATTATACTATGTGACTACCAAATAGTGAAATTTTACTAGAATAGCAAGTAAAAATTGGAAGCCATAAGAGATGAACCTAGAGAAAGAGGCAGCCTGTAGAGGATCTTCAAACCTACGCAAATAAGGATTTGGGACTTGATCCTCAAACAAATGGGCAGCTATGAATAGATTCTAAAGAGCAAAAATTAATAGAGCAGTACAGTGGGAGAGTAAGTTTGGCAAAGCCTAACTCATACACTGAAGCATGTAAAGCTATAAGAGACTAACATACACTATTTCATAATTTTGCACGCCATGCAGGATACCTGGCTGTTAAAATGGAGCACCTAAAAGCAAAGAGTGTACTCTAATATAAACTATAAACTTTAATTAATAATAATTTATAAATATTTGTTCATCAGTTGCAACAACTGTACCACAGGAATGTAAGATGTTAGTCATAGAAGAAACCATGGGACAGGGAAGAGGAAGAGGAGGTATATGGGGACTGTCTGTACTTTCTGGTTGATGTTTTATATAAACCTAAAACCACCCTTAAAAAACTATTAATTTTAAGAAAATAGAAAATAATAACACTTTTATCCAGCCCTTTCACCTGCCCAGTTGCAACTCATTCCTCAGAATCTGTTTCAACAGAGCACTCCTCTCTGTTCCTCTTTGTGGTTTCATACCACCCTGAACTTAGCCTTGATTCAATTATTTTTATAAGGTTAATGACTAGGAATACCCTCATTACACTGTGATATGAATGGAAAAATACATTTTATTTTATTAAATCACTCAGAATATGACATTGGTTATAGGAAGTAATGTCACTTATCCTAACTCATATCTATGTTTACAAAATATGGATTGGGATTGTGTTTGTCTTATTTACCCTTAATTTCCTAATTCCTAAAAGAGCACCTGACTCATAAGAGGTGCTCAATAAATATTTATTGGTTGCATGTTTCATTACAAATTATTTTGTCATGGATACAGGATATGGGTTAAGAACGTTGGCTTGCACAGTCCTTGGTTTAAGTGTTAACTCATCCTTTCACTTTTGCCTTCTGATATTAGCCAATTTATTTACATCTTGAAACTTCTTTTCTGTAAATTGGGAAAAAAGTAGTTCCTATGCCATAAAGTGGTTATGATAAATACATATGATATCGTATGATTTTAGCCCAGGTTTTCCAGAAAACAGAGTTTGAGGGAAGGACTAAGTGCCAATGATTAATTTTGGCAGATGCAATCCCAGGGTAGAAAGAAATATGGGAAAAAGAAAGTGAAGCATGGAAGGGTAAATAAAAATGCAAGGTGATGGGTTATTATGCTGTCTACTGCTTTATGACCAACCATGAAGGGACACAAATATTCCATAAGAGGTGTATCCATTTGGTCATATGGCCCATCTCCAAACAGTGAGTATAGACAATCGACACGTCAGAAAAGTCCATGTGAGAGAAGGACATGGGCTTGATCCTCCTGCATTCCGTTTCTCACAATTAATACCCCACTCTTCTGGACTGCTGCATCTGGCTCTTTGGACAGCTGCTCTGAAAGCCTGATTCCCCACCCTGTGCTGTGCATTTCATCCAAGTCTGGAAGCAGCAGGGAAAACATGAAATTCAGGACATGCAGCTGGTCAGTCTGGCTTTGCATGGGCAACCAAGGGGTAGAAGCCGACCCTCCGGGGGAAGTTTCCAGCCAGCTACAAGAGACAGGAACCATGCAGATTCAAACAGAGGTGGTTGGCCATTGACACAAGCTTGTGGACAAATCCTGGAGGAAGAGCTGTGACAGTTGAAACAGAACCAGCAGTTGAGGGTCAGAAGAATGTAGTACCAACAGAATCCCATTTGGTGTAGAAGATGTATCCAGTAAAACATGCAAATAATTGATCACAGTGTCTAGCACCTAGAAAGAACTTAATAAATATGAGTTACTAGTTTCTCTTTCATTATTCAGTTAAGAACTTTATTTAAAAGTATCATTTCTATGCCATAGGATATAATTGAATAGGAGAGAATGAGACCTTAAAACAGAAGATAAAATATTTTTGCATAATAAATTGTATTGTTATAAGGACTACATGAGGTTATCTATGTCCATATACTGTATGTATACATACGACATATGATCTTGTACAGAAAGGAATGAACCTGCACTAGATTTTGCTTGAAATATGCATTGAGTGAACAGATAAATGAATAATGAAAGTCAATCTGTGGTAAGTCTAGAATTCTAGGATAACAGAGCTAGGAAGGATCTTAGGTATTGCTATTCCAAATTCCTCTTTTATAGAAAAGTGTATTGAGGCTCATGAAGGCAACATACTTTCCTAAGATCCAACAGCTAATGGGCAGACATTCAAGGATTATTTAGAATTGCTTTAAGTCCTACTCCAACAACCTATTAATCATATCCCTGTAATATAAAGGAATCTGATAGTTATAATAATAAGAGCTATCATTTTTCTAATACTGAGAATATGCCAAGCACTTTTCACCTGCCTTAGGAATTTTTACTACCCCTATTTCATATACAGGGAAACCATGGTCAGGTGATGAAAGTGCCTTGCTCAGTTATTCAAAGGTAGAGTCAAAAGTCAAACAAAAGTCTCCCTGTACCTGACCGATGCTCTTACATTCTATTTCTGCATTACTTAGCACGTGGTGCTTGGTGAGGAATTTTCTCTTGTCATTCTTACAAAATTCATATGGAAGGAGAAGATGGAAGTCCCAAAACAAATATCAAACAACAGGGGTATAGAGGGAAGGCAAGAGAAGCGAGCCATGAACCAGCAGAAACTTTAAAACTGACATTCCTTCTCTATCTGCTGAATTTGCCATATTTTACAAGGAAAAGTCCCTTTGGGAAAGACTCACTCAACTCCAGATACCTTTCCAAGACATTCTTGGAGCTGAGATACACATATCCAGTTTGGCGGCAAAGTGCAATTTTAATTAGGCCATTTCCCTTTGGAGGCTGGGGTCTCTGTTGGTTGACCTTCATAAAGGAGCCTGTGGGTGGGCAGTGCACCAGGGGCTAGAGGTGAGGAGCATTCAGGACAAGCTCCCCAGAGGGCCCTACTTGTCTTTGCATGAAATTTCCCCTATTTCTTCTTCCTCCGACAGTAATTGGAAATTACTGCACCCAGGGAGAGATGTGGCCTCCCTTGGCTAGAAAAGGCCATTGGAGCTCTTGGATCAGAGCCAGCTAATATCCAGGGCATTTGTTTTTCAGCCACAGGGCCCCTGTGTGGATCAGTCATTCAATTCAGACAGGTGTCCACCTTCCTTGCTCCATGGAATCTCTTTGGGGCCTAGAGAGATGTTCGTGCCACTCCCCAAGTGAAAAGTTCATGTTTCTCCTGTTCATGAAATAACGTGATTGCAAACTTCCCTCCTGGGGTATGTCCAGTGATTTAAGGCTTTTGACTTCTACACTGGAGAACAGTACAGAGATAAATTGTTGGCTGCTGACAATGTCTCTTCCACACTGGACAAAGCCAGGGCAGTGCAGCTGGGTTCGTGGGTGGGCCTGGTCGCTCAAGAGAGGTTGGCCAAAAGCTGCCTAGCGGATGGAAATCTAACAGCTTCCAGAAAACCTGAGACTTGCAGCACCTCCTGCAGATCTTCCCTGGTTCATTATCATCCTTTGAAAACCGGACATTCACTTCTGATTTCCAGGGAATCTGAGGGAAATTTCTAAAATGCAAATCCAGTTATATCACATTTTTGCCTTAAAACACCCCAGTGAGGTTCCTGGACCATGCACATTACAGTCCTTGTCACTGCATCAAGCTGTTTTATGTTCCTATCCCCACATGACTCTCTGGCCTTATTTGCTCTTCTTCCACACCCACCTCCTACAGTTCACAAACTCAGTTATGCCCTTCAGATTTTCATCCATACCGTTTCTACACACTGCAGTAATCTTTGAGACTTTTCCATTTCTGTCAGTGGGCTCCCCTTCCCCTCCATCTCGAACTCCTCCTGTACTTGCTTGGCTAAATTTTCCTCATTCTTCATATCTCAGATTAGCACTCAATTTTTCTGGAATGCCTTTCCTAAATACTCCTCTGCCACTCATTGGCAAGACTAGAAGACCTGACCATGTGCTTCTAGATGTTTTGACATCTACTGTAACACTTAACATTCTCTATTGTAATCCACTGTCTAATTTGCCTTCTCCCATTTACTGTAAGCTCTGTGAACTTAAAGACCTGGTTTGTGTTTTATCATTATTTCTAGTTCAGTGTCAGACATATTTTAAGCACTGAATAAATATTTGTTAAATTAATAAATGAGACCCCTGAGGGAATCCTGTTAAACTGTTAATGATCTTCATCATTTCATAGAGATTACATATTTCTTTTGAAAACCTGAAAAATCTGGGGGATTGGTACCACTTTTCACTAATAATTTACAAATGGACTGTAAGAACTGTTGGTAGTAAACTGAGGGATTTTTTGTTAAATTTTTCATAAACAGTTTTACCAACACTTTAAAATAGGAAGTATGGTAAGAGCAAGTGTGGGCATGTTCTGTTAAGTCTGGAACCATGCCTACGTACTTGCTCAAAGGAATACATGCGAGCACATGCATTAACCTGATTGGATTGTTATGTTTTCATGAGGCAAAACTGAGGGCCCAGGACATAGGGTTGTTGGTAGACAAGAACCTAGACATATCCAGGAGGTCATGCAACTCTGCTAAGAGTGGGGTGCCCACCCTCTGCATTTTTCCAAGAGAGAGTGTTCTGAGCTAAGCCTAGAAAATGATTCAACAAGATTAACAACCAGGGGACAGTCAAAAGGAGAATGTGGCTAGAGGAAAGCTTACTTTTAGTTGGAACAAGGCAATAAGAAGATAGCTGAGAGAAAGGAATTTTGCAGAAATAAATTTCACCAATGTTCCTTTTCCACTCGGGGCATTATCGTATGTTTTACAGAGCATGGACAGACTCCAAGGTTCCAGGTAACCTCAAATTTGGTCCAGGGTCTTATGTTCGTCATTGCCAACTAGAGGGTGGCAGAACATACCCTATTCGCATGGAAATGGTTGCAGAACTAAAGACCTCACGGAGGAACTTGTAACCATCAGACAGAGTGTTGGTAATTGACTTCTAAGCTCTAGTGATCATCGTGACCTAAGTTATCTCTTACTTGCTTTGTTTTTGTTACATGAGTTTTACATCAGGGAGAGGAGTAGAATTGGCAGAAATCCCCCATCTCTGTTCTTCTTAGGCACCCCTCATGGCCCCTTAACTTAGCAGAAGCTAACAATAAGTCTTTACAAAAATAATGGGCATAACCCTATTTTCTCATATAGTAATTCTCAAAGTGACTTCCACAGAACATCTGTTCTGAGAGACGTTAATAAATGCTGAGTAACAAATAGTGCTATGCCCAAAAGTTTGGGAAATGATACACATTATTGACTCATCTTAGAGAATTGCATTGCACAGCAGGATATTTAAGACTTCGTGAGTCCTTTTGAAGAATCAGATATTCCTACATTCATTAACCGATAGAACTTTTTTAATTGTATTTTTTCCATTACCATTTAGTCCCCTTATACCTCCTCCCCACCACAGTCCCCACACTGTTGTCCATGTCTGTGAGCCCTTTTTCCTCAATCCCTCTGCCCCCTAATCTCCCCCCAACCTTAACTGTCATCCTGCTTTCTACGAATCTAGCTCTATTTTCCATGTTACTTCAGTTTGTAGGTTAGATTCCACATACGAGTGAAATGATATGGCATTTGTCTTTCTCTGATGGCTTATTTCACTTAGCATAACATTCTCCAGGTCCATCCATACTGTCGCAAAGGGTAAAATTTTCTTCTTTTCTATGGACAAGTAGTTTACCATTGTGTAAATATCCCATAGTTGTTTTATCCACTCATCTACTGATGGAGACTTGGGCTGCTTCCATATCTTGGCAATCGTAAATAATGCTGCAATGAATATAGGTGTGCTTATGTTCTTTCAAATTCATGTTTTGGGTTTCATTGGATATATTCCCAGAATTGGGATTGCTGAGTCAAAAGGCATACCCATTTTTAATTTTTTGAGGTATCTCCATACTGCTCTCCATAGTGGCTGGACCAGTCTGCATTCCCACCAACAGTGCAAAAGAATTCACCTTTCTCCACATCCTCACCAGCACTTGTTGTTTGTTCATTTATTAAAGATAACCATTTCAACAGGTATGAGATGGTGTCTCATTGTGGTTTTAATTTGCATTTCTCTGACCATTAGTGATGTTGAGCATCTTTTCATATATCTATTGGCCCCCTGTATGTCCTCTTTGGAGAAGTGTCTTTTTAGGTCCTTTCCTATTTTTTATTGGGTTCTTTGGGGGGCTTTTCGGTGTTGAATTTTGTAAGTTCTTTATACATTTTGAATATTAACCCCTTATCAGATTTGTCAGTGAACATGTCCTCCCATTCTGTGGGTTGTCTTTTTATTTTGTTGATGTTTTCCTTTGCTGTATAAAAAATTTTTAATTTTCTGTAGTCCCCATTTGTGTATTTTTTATTTTGTTTCCCTTGCCTGGTGAGATATATCTGATAAAATATTGCTATGATACAAAATTAATATCCAAAAATCAATTGCATTTTTATAGGCCAATAATGAACCTACAGAAAGGGAAATTAAGAAAACAATTCCATTCACAATTGCTTTAAAAGAATAAAATACTTAGGAATAAATCTAACAAAGGATGTAAAATACCTGTGCTCAGAAAATTATGACACTGAAGAAAGAAATTGAAGAAGATACAAGTAAATGGAAGTATATACCATGTTCATGGATAGGAAGAATTAACGTCACTAAAATGTCTATACTACCCAAAGCAATCTATAGATTCAGTGCAATTCCTATCAAGACTCCAATGCCATAGCCCCAGCTAGTGTAGCTCAGTGACTTGAATGCAGGCCTGTGAATAAAAGGGACACTGGTTTGATTCCTAGTTGGGGCACATGCTTGGGTTGTAGGCCAGGTCCCTGGTAGGGGGCATGCGAGAGGCAACCACACATTGGTGTTTCTCTCCCTCTCCTTCTCTCTCCCTTTCCCTCTCTCTAAAAATAAATAAAATCTTAAAAAAGAAAGATTCAAATGACATATTTCACAGAATGTTTCAAAAATTTATATGGAACCACAAAGGGCCCACATAGCAATAGCAATCCTGAAAAAGAAGAACAAGGAATTACACTACCTATTATCAAAATATACTGAAAGGCCTTAGTAATCAAAACAGCATGGCACTTGCATAAAAGAAGACCCATAGATCAGTGGAACAGAAGAGAGAGCCCAGAAATAAATGCATACTTTTATAGTCAATTAATATTCAACAGAGGAAACAAGCACATACAAAGTGCTAAAGATAGTTTATTCAATACATGATATTGGGAAAATTGGACACATACGTTTAGAAAAATAAACCTAGATTACCTTCTTACATGGCACACAAGAATAAATTCAAAATGGATTAAAGCCTTAAATGTTACACCTGAAACCAAAAATACCATAGAAGAAAACATAGGCACCAATAGAACTGTATAAAAGAAATACTAAATAAATATTTTACTGGAAGAAAAAAACTTTAGAAAAGCTCTAGTACCTCATCTAAGGATTGTGATCTTGTGCACACAAATATCTTTACCCAGTATCTTGCTTATAAGATAAATGATCCATTGATTTATCAAAATTTCATGTTAACTAGTCATCTATTATGTGACCTATTCTGTATTGTCTCTACTATTTTATTTTTTTTAATTTTAATTATTTTACTGTTGTTCAATTACAGTTGTCTGCATTTACCCTCCCCTCACCTCACCCCAGGCAAACCCACCTCCCTCCCTTGCTTCCACCCTCCCCCTTGGTTTTGTCCATGTGTCCTATATAGCAGTTCTTGAATATCCTTGTCCCCCTTCTCCCCTTCCCCCTCCCCTCTGGTTACTGCCAGAATGTTCTAAACTTCAATGTCTCTGGTTCTATTTTGTTTCTCTGGTTGTATTTTGCTTGCTTACCTCACAAGCATCTTGGCTGTGACTGATCTGAATTCCCCGGTAGCTGATCTGGCCTCGGTGCCTTCGCTCCTGAGTCCTCATACAAAACCTTTTAACATTTCATATAGTAGAGGCTGCATGATGATGTACTCCTTGAACTTGACCTTATCTGAGAAGCACTTTATCTGCCCTTCCATTCTAAATGAAAGTTTTGCTGGATAGA